>BTPG01000002.1:201887237-202032237 GCA_036245525.1 Semisulcospira habei | reverse complement strand
AAGTGTGAGTGACATAAATACACGAAAAATGTTTTTTCATGCACACATTAAATCTCATGTTGATTACATCTCCACTGTTTGGGATGGTAGCGGTGATGTGCATATCAAAAAACTAAATTCACTATACAAAAGAGCCATTAAACATGTAGATATAAGACCCATTCCTACCGCTGTAAAACTGCAAAATCTCAAACTTCTTGGCCTTCGTCAACAACTCGTTTACAACAAGTGCATACTTATGTTTAAAATTCTCCACAAGAAAGCTCCACAGTATCTAACAGCTAAATTTACTCCACGACAGTGTGAAAGGTCCTCGAGGAACAGTACTCTTCGATTACCACTACCTCGCATTGACTTATTCAAATCAAGCCTAGCCTTTTCGGGACCACTTTTATGGAATTCACTTCCTCAACATTTAAAAACACTAACCCACCTTTCCTCCTTTAAAACAAAACTACACATATACCTGATGGAAACCGCTTAGATATATTATTTTTATCCTGTCATTCTGATGAAAGGTTATGTAAATGTATATATGTTAGTGCGTGCATTTACACGGCTGTAAAAGATGTGTGTATGTATGTTTGATTCTTGGTACTTTGTGCTTGTTTTTGCTGTGCTATGATTTTTCTCCTATGTAATTTGTGCTGAGGAGTGTTACTTCCTTTTTTTTGTATTTGTTTATTGCTACCTTAGTAGTATTATTTTCTGTACTGCGTGTGTCTGTACTTATTTACTTTTTTTTTTTTTTTTTTTATTTGCGTTAAATTTTTTTGTTTGTCTTCATTATATTTCATGTTGTAGAACGTTAGAAACGGCAAGTTTGAAAAATGACGTATTTGTATCTGTCAAAACTTCTACCGTTATGTAATAAAGTTTCATCATCATCATCATCATCTCTCTCTCTCTCTCTCTCTCTCTCTCTCTCTCTCTCTCTCTCTCTCTCTCTCTCTCTCTCTCTCTCTCTCTCTGTCGCCTGCTCAGCGTTAAACCCAAATAACTAACTAACTGACTAACTCTCTCTCTCTCTCTCTCTCTCTCTCTCTCTCTCTCTCTCTCTCTCTCTCTCTCTCTCTCTCTCTCTGTCGCCTGCTCAGCGTTAAACCCAAATAACTAACTAACTGACTAACTCTCTCTCTCTCTCTCTCTAAAATGGCTATGTCTGTGACGATGTCAATGCCTCAACCGTTGATAAATAAAGCTTCATTGAATCATTGAATCATTGAATCTCTCTCTCTCTCTCTCTCTCTCTCTCTCTCTCTCTCTCTCTCTCTCTCTCTCTCTCTCTCTCTCTCTCTCTCTCTCTCTCTCTCTCTCTCTCTCTGTCGCCTGCTCAGCGTTAAACCCAAATAACTAACTAACTGACTAACTCTCTCTCTCTCTCTCTCTCTCTCTCTCTCTCTCTCTCTCTCTCTCTCTCTCTCTCTCTCTCTCTCTCTCTCTCTCTCTCTCTCTCTCTCTCTCTCTCTCTCTCTCTCTCTCTCTCTCTCTCTCTCTCTCTCTCTCTCTCTCTCTCTCTCTCTCTCTGATCAAGATTCAGCTGTAAGAGGTATAGGTCACCAGGACCTATGCTTCTTGCTAACTAACACCACTTTGAATCCACGTTCCTTACATGACTGACGTTCTTTGGTGTTGAATTTACAAAGACAAAGATTTCAGAAAACTAAATTCAGCAAGCGTCCAGTGGCAGTGAAAGTTATTCCGACCCGAATCATCTCCCTTTGTGAGGTCATTCCTCGCATCTTACACGCATGGCAGTCGATCCTTTTGGTCGGTGGCCCTGATTTTTTCCGGTCCAAGGGATAAATCGTGCTCAGCGACACATCCAGGCCATACAGCGCGGTGCCAACGACCTGGAGCTAATGATTGACCTGCCCTTCCTGGGTTCACGGGCAGCCCGCGGAGTCTAGATCATCATTCAGACCCTGCCTTTGTTGGAAACGACAACTTTATATTGTCCTTCAACCTGACGATTCAACAGTGGCATAGACTCTCATGAGCCCGAGTCCGAATTTCCTGGGTTGATGAGCGACGCCAGATTTTATGCCCATGAACAAGACGACGTCAAGTTCAAGAGGCATAGGTACTCATAAGCTCATGAGCACTGTGCCTCTTGCTGGCCTAGTTTGGTTATTGGCATCTTTTGCTCAAAACCCCCCGAGTTCACAGTACAACTGATTGACATCCCTGCTGCTTAGTTGCCTGCTCGGCGTTAAACCCAAATAACAACGCTTGCGCAAGGCCCGCTGCAGTTGTAGGAGATTATGAGAACCTATGCCTCCTACTGGTACAGCTTGGTTAGTGGCATCTCTGCCCTAAGCCCTGGGACTCATGAGGATATATATGCTTATGGCTGGTATCACTTCGGTATTGGCATCTCTATCGATGGCCCCCTGTAGCTGCAAGATCTTATGAGACTCTGTGCTCGGTCTTGCCGGTTTAGCTCGGTTATTGGCATCGCTGCACAAAACCCCCTGCAGTTGCTGGAGCTCATGGCGATCTGTGCTTATTGTTGATATAACCTGTGTATTGACACTCTGATCAAGGTCGCCTGCAGCTGCAAGAGTTTATGAGACTCTGTGCTTTGTCTTGCTTTATAGCTTGATTACTGGCATCCTTGCTCGGGGCCCCCTTCAGCTGTTTGAGCTCGTGAGGATCTATGCCTATGGACAACGTCAAGTACGAGGCATAGGTTCTCATGAGTCCCTGCAGCCTCTGGCTGCAGGGACTCATGAAAACCTATGCCTCTTGTTGGTATGACTTGGTTATAGCATCTTTTGCTCAGAGACCATGCCGCCGATAGCGTCATGGCTTGGCTTCGCGAACGAAGATTCTATAGGGCTTGCCCACGTCGTCTGCAGGCATTTTCGTGACTGCGGAGGCCAATCCGGGACAGGCAGGTTCGACCGCAGTGGCTGCAGGGGAAGGTCTGGTCAGGGTTCTGAGTTACGACAACTCTGTTTTTTCTCCTGAGCCGCTTGTCCTTGAGGTTAGCTCTGCGAGAGTCCTCAAAGGAGACGGCTGCCTTGTGAATGGTGGAGCGCCAGGTGTCACGGTCCGCAGCAAGCGAAGACCACTAGCGGTGGTCGATTTGGCAGGCACTAAGTGACTTCTTGAGACCGTCTTTGTATCTCTTCTTTGGTGCCCCTCTGTCTCGGTGTCCAGTGGAGAGCTCGCCGAACAGAGTGATCTTGGGTAGGCGATGATCCTCCATCCTGGAGACGTGCCCCGCCCAGCGAAGCTGTGTCCGCAGCAGCAAAGCCTCGATGCTCGCAGTTTCCGCCTGTTCAAGGACCTCGACGTTGGTGACATAGTCACTCCAGTGATTGCTGAGGATGGTACGCAGGCAGCGCTGGTGAAAGCGTTCGAGGAGTCGTAGTTGGCTGCGGTAGAGGGCCCAGGACTCGGAACCGTACAACAGGGTGGTGAGGACGACAGCTCTGTACACGCTGATCTTGGTGCCTTTTTTCAGCTGTTGATTGTGCCACACCCGCTTGAATAGTCGCCCGAAAGCACTGTTCGCTTTTGCCAGCCTGTTGTCCAGCTCCTTGTCCAGCTTGGCGTCTGACGTGATGATGCAGCCGAGGTAGGTAAACTGGTGTACAGACTTCAGTTCGGACTCGCCGATGGTCATGTGGGGAGGGCGATGCTCTTGCTTGGGTGCTGGCTGATGAAGGACCTCTGTCTTTTTCAGACTGACCTCAAGTCCAAAGAGCTGGGCGGCATCTGCGAAGCGGGACGTAATGCGCTGCAAGGCTCTCTCTGTGTGTGCAACGAGGGCAGCGTCATCAGCAAAGAGCAGCTCACGAATCAGTTGGTCTAGGGTTTTCGTGTGGGCCTGCAGTCGTCTGAGGTTGAACAGGCTGCCATCGAGACGATACCTGATGTACACTGCGTCGTCATCGTCGAGGTCCACTGTGGCCTGCTTCAACATCATGCTGAAGAAGATGGTGAAGAGGGTCGGTGCCAGCACGCAGCCTTGCTTTACGCCGTTGCGAATGGGGAATGGTTCTGAGAGGTCACTGTTTAGTCTGACCTGGCCTTGCTGGTCCTCGTGGAGCTGGACGATCATGTTGAGGAACTTTGGGGGACAGCCTAGTCGCTCCAGGATCTGCCACATACCTTGCCTGCTCACAGTGTCAAACGCTTTTGTTAGGTCGACAAACGTTACGTACAGCCCTTTGTTCTGCTCGCGGCACTTCTCCTGAAGCTGTCTCAGCACAAAGACCATGTCGGTGGTACTCCTGTTGGCTCTGAAGCCACACTGGCCCTCTGGGAGGTGGTCTTCAGCGATGGCAGGTACCAGCCGATTCAGGAGCAACCTTGCGAGAATTTTCCCGGCAATGGACAGCAGTGTAATTCCACGATAATTAGAGCAGGCAGACTTCTCTCCTTTGTTCTTGTACAGGGTGATGATGACTGCATCACGGAGATCCTTTGGTAGTGTTCCTTTTTCCCAGCAGCAGAGAAAGAGGTCGTGGAGCTTGTTGTGCAGTGCTGGGCCTCCATGTTTCCATATCTCTGGCGGGATTCCGTCAATGCCTGCTGCTTTGCCACTCTTGAGCTGGTGGATGGCTGTGAGGGTCTCTTCAGCGGTGGGCGGTTCGTCCAATTCAACCTTTAGCACACCTCGGTTATTGGCATGCCTTTTACAACTGCAGGAGCCCATGAACATGTATGCCTCCTGCTGGTATGGCGTGCTTTTTGGCATCCCTGTTTTTCGGACGGAGCAAGACATGGGAATCGAAGCCTGCTACTGTTTATGGGGCCGCTAACAATGTTTGGCAAGCGAGGCTACATTGGCGGACTTTCCCGATAATAACCAGTCAGTTGTCGATGAAGCGGCGGGCTTTAAAGGGAACAACGGTGGGGTCATATGTGTGCTGGACTGAAAATTTGGACCTTACGGCGCGAAAAAAAATCAAGAGTTGTACACAGCGACGTTGAACCGCAGTTCTAACAAAATCCATAGATTGACAAAACATTATTTTTTTTTTTAAAAGTGGCAAGTCCGGACACCAGCGCGTGCGTTAGCCTGTCATGGAAAACTGGAATGTGTCGATATCTGTTGACGTGGTCCAGTGATGTGCATAACGCATGTTTCAAGCCTGTTAACCGCGCTGCAAAACAACTTGATTGCATGGACGCGCGTCACCGCCAAACAACATGCCACTTTCGGCTGCAAGAAGGAGGTCAGAAACCCAGACCGCTCTTTGATGAAATGATATTTCATTCAAGCTCGTCGGTCGACCTAACCGGACTTGGGGCACGTCTGGTTGTTTAGCGACAAAACTGGCAACAATTGGTGTGGTGGTCTGTGATTCTGGAACTTACGGCGTTCAGCCGTAAGGCCCAAAATGTTAGACCAGCAAACTGTGTGACAATACTGGATCATACATCCGTTCGCTGTCCGTGAAACTGTGTGAAACGTATCCGCATTGGCGACAAGCAGCCCTATCGATAACAGGAAGATAGCCTAGTACACGTACCTTCGCTTTCATCTGTACCCATATATATGCGTAGTAAACGTAAAATGATTCTTGGGGAAATTGATATATATATGCATGATGACCCGGAAGTCAAAGAGAGTCTTTTATTGAATCAATGCTCATGAATAGACTAAATGTGTTTACTAAGGACAAAGTTGGGTTTGTTTTCTCTTTTTAAGTCCCTTTCATTATAGAAGGGACTTCACTTTTAGGACTGGTCGCGGTGGGGCGAATTTAATAGCATGTCCATGATGTCAAAGGCGGGCATAACAAGATAAAAATTCCGTCATATCTAGTTACGCTAACCTCGCTGCTGAACGTACTAGTGGCGCGAAGCGCCGTATGTGCATAAGTATGTGTGTGCGTATGTATGTAAACAAGAGAATCTCCGATATTTGTGTACACACAGCTGAAACTTGGCGAAATACTTTCTTAAGTGGGTGGCGAAGACAGCCTCCGAGCATATTGTAATTGAATCTCTCATTGAAGACATAAACAACCGTTTTTAGGAAGTCGGTTGACCCAGATTCGAGTCCGTAATATTTGTCATATTTACTTGAACTTTTGCATATGGCTAGTTTGGAGAAAGACATTGGATGAGTTCGTTAGCCAGCTTTGTATCCTTCAACTTCTTTAGTAAAAACTATTTCTTTTCAGAAAAGAATTAAAACAGTAAAAAAAAAAAAAAAAAAAAAAAAAAAAAAAAAAAAAAAAAAAAAAAACTTGAATTCTATAGAAAGTCAGAAAGTGGTGGTGACGTCCCCACGCAGACATTGACATAACACTCTAAATATGACGCAATTCTCTCTCTCTCTCTCCCTCTCTCTCTCTCTCTCTCTCTCTCTCTCTCTCTCTCTCTCACTCACACACTCACACACACACACACACACACACACACACACACACACACACACACACACACACACACAAACATGCGCGTATCTCCAGGAGGAATAGAACCTCATGCGCCCTAGGGGCGCATGAGGGTCTATGCCTCTTGGAGATGTTTGGAGCACGGCGCGCGCACGCACGCACTAACACGCACACGCACATCGACGCGCTTTCAGAAGAGCATGCAGTGACCCGTGAACTTAGTATATCATGTAACTTGGTAAAGTCACCCTGCTTTCACACAAATTATAACAAGACTGAAATTGTACGTTGAAGTTTTAGGTTTGTCGCCATTTTCTAAAGCCTATGAAGCAAAAGTGAAACTCATATTACGTAAAATATTAAATTACGTAAAAACTAAAACTTACGTCATGACAAATGACGTTTGACAAATCAATGACGCGTATGTCCTGCGCCCCTTATAGAACTCACTGACGCATTGACAGATCTGCGAGACTTTTTCAATAGGAGATAATTCAACATCAGAATCAGGTCAAAAGGTAGAGACCCTTGACAGCGAGGACAGCTCTCATAATAGAAGGGACTTTGTGGGCTATAGTTCATCCCATCTTGTTTCCTTTGTTTTGTGTATGTGTGATGAAACCAAACAATACATTCTCTGCATGTGGCATTCTCTTTCTTGAACTACCTATGGCCTAGTGACCTGCGCGCGACATGTGACGTATATTTAAAACAGCCCAGGGACACCCTGTAAAGTTCTGGCATATCCTTGGGTGGAAACTATGATGCAGTTGCCGGGTCACGTTATTTTAAGTTTCGCAGACCCGATTAGGCCTGCATAGGAGATTAACAGGAAGAGCGTCGGGTTCAGACTCTGCTGCTGTAGACAAGAGTAGTTCACTTGGTGCGTTTG
Source organism: Semisulcospira habei (assembly GCA_036245525.1). NCBI lineage: Eukaryota > Metazoa > Mollusca > Gastropoda > Semisulcospiridae > Semisulcospira > Semisulcospira habei. Next base: position 202,024,983 of record BTPG01000002.1, on the reverse strand, counting down.
CAATGCTCGTGTATCACGCAATAATTTCTTTGGGGTGAAAATGTTATTGCACTTCTTTGCGATAAACTGTTCTCTACATTTATACCCGACTAAATTCACGAGAATGGATTTGAATTGTCTATCCGGCCCTTTGCGCCCGGCTGAGGTAAGATGGTCAATATGGAAAAAGGCAGTTTTTCAGCCGTTTTCCATACTTTGAAACTGTTTAGCCCACAACTGGACCTAATCATACCCGAGAGCCGGAAAGAACAGCAGGCTTATGTAGACACTGTTTATAAAATCCAGGTTATAAATGAAAAGACTGTCTTTTTCATAAGAAAGATTCAAAGAATTTTCACTGTTATAACTCACTCTACCCCAGACACACCACAGCAAGATAAGGATCGACCATGATAGTTCAAGGGTGATGCCAGAATAGCTTGGCGCCTATGGGCGCCAAGCTATTCTGGCATCACCCTTGAACTATCATGGTCGATCTGTGTCCTGCACTGCGATGTAGTCTTCATAGGACAACGGCAACATTTTGGGATTTCGGTGTTGGGGTAGAATGAGTTAAACACACGCGCAAAAAAAAAAAGTGATTCACGGTCGGCATTGCAAAAGCACTATGTCAGACCACAGTGGATTTCTGCAAAGAGATTCTTACGTTTCTCATGATAGTATACTATTATACTAGTACTACAAAAAGTGTGAGCATTGTGTGAGAAGCTACTATCCCAAGCAATCGAAATAAAATTCCCCTTTAACCCTACACCTGCATTCACATGCCAAAAAGCGTCACAAACGCTTACGCTAGATAATTATGTAGTCTATTAGATACTACTTTGTCCAGGGCCCCAGCGACGAAATTGTAGTCTATTAGATACTACTTTGTCCAGGGCCCCAGCGACGAAATTGTAGTCTATTAGATACTACTTTGTCCAGGGCCCCAGCGACGAAATTGTAGTCTATTAGATACTACTTTGTCCAGGGCCCCAGCGACGAAATTGTGGTCTATTAGATACTACTTTGTCCAGGGCCCCAGCGACGAAATTGTGGTCTATTAGATACTACTTTGTCCAGGGCCCCAGCGACGAAATTGTAGTCTATTAGATACTACATTTGTCCAGGGCCCCAGCGACGAAATTGTAGTCTATTAGATACTACTTTGTCCAGGGCCCCAGCGACGAAATTGTAGTCTATTAGATACTACTTTGTCCAGGGCCCCAGCGACGAAATTGTAGTCTATTAGATACTACTTTGTCCAGGGCCCCAGCGACGAAATTGTAGTCTATTAGATACTACTTTGTCCAGGGCCCCAGCGACGAAATTGTAGTCTATTAGATACTACTTTGTCCAGGGCCCCAGCGACGAAATTGTAGTCTATTAGATACTACTTTGTCCAGGGCCCCAGCGACGAAATTGTAGTCTATTAGATACTACTTTGTCCAGGGCCCCAGCGACGAAATTGTAGTCTATTAGATACTACTTTGTCCAGGGCCCCAGCGACGAAATTGTAGTCTATTAGATACTACTTTGTCCAGGGCCCCAGCGACGAAATTGTAGTCTATTAGATACTACTTTGTCCAGGGCCCCAGCGACGAAATTGTGGTCTATTAGATACTACTTTGTCCAGGGCCCCAGCGACCAGGACGAATTGTGGTCTATTAGATACTACTTTGTCCAGCGCCCCAGCGACGAAATTGTGGTCTATTAGATACTACTTTGTCCAGCGCCCCAGCGACGAAATTGTAGTCTATTAGATACTACTTTGTCCAGGGCCCCAGCGACGAAATTGTAGTCTATTAGATACTACTTTGTCCAGGGCCCCAGCGACGAAATTGTGGTCTATTAGATACTACTTTGTCCAGGGCCCCAGCGACGAAATTGTAGTCTATTAGATACTACTTTGTCCAGGGCCCCAGCGACGAAATTGTGGTCTATTAGATACTACTTTGTCCAGCGCCCCAGCGACGAAATTGTGGTCTATTAGATACTACTTTGTCCAGCGCCCCAGCGACGAAATTGTAGTCTATTAGATACTACTTTGTCCAGGGCCCCAGCGACGAAATTGTGGTCTATTAGATACTACTTTGTCCAGCGCCCCAGCGACGAAATTGTGGTCTATCTGTAGTGGCAGCCTCGCCAGTAGGCTACCATCAAGCATAAAATCGCTGCATTTTGTGCCAACTTCAACTCAAATTTATCATGCATCTACTGCACCGATTGTTTTCATTCTTATGTCAAAATAATATACGTCCTTTCCTCTTTCCAATGATGATAATATGATATATGTTTTGTTTGTGTGAAAAAACTGAAAAAATAAACTTTAAAGCATGTGTTTCGGCTTGCGCGAGCCGCAAGCTGACTTCCCGGCGTTTGCTTCGCGTAAGCGCCTACACGATCCCTCCATTCAACAAGCCAGCAGATTTACCACACACACGCTACACAGCTATATTTAGTATCAAAATGTGGGTCATGATGTCAGCTTCAAACTGGTATAAGGTGTTTGGTGATTTTTGTATACACACATGAAATATTGTAGTTTTTCCACAAAAATAAGAACAAATTTTCGTTTTTTTAGCAAAACAGAACGTATAAAAACACACATCTGGGTACCATTTTGTAGAGGAACGTCAAATCTATCGAATGGTGTTAGAGGCTAAATTATGCAAATGTGGTGGAAGAAATCTGCTTGAGGAATTTCCCACATCACGTTGCGCGCGACTTCAATTCAAAATGGCGACGACTGAAGACGAACCGGTACTTCCACTTTCGAGGAAATTGCAAGAAAACTACGTAAGTAAAAGCTTAATCGCTTTGCAGATTTATGCTATATTGTCATTTGTATGGTTTAGAAACTATTTCGTTTATTATTCTTCGGAATTCTTGCATACACATCCTTCTATCACTGCGTTTAGCCTCATTGATCATCGCATCTTTCTTTGGATGGAAAGTGCCATTGAATATAGGAAAATACTTCACTACAGAAGTCAGTTAGCTTTATTAGCTGCTTAGTAATGTATTTGTAAATGCATTTATCACTTTCCTATTTAATTTCAAACGTCGATGCTCATCTGTTATGGTTATATTCAAGTTTAACTGTCGGGCATCGAAGCGAGTGATAACAGCCAGGGGCAGATAATTTGATGAGCGACTATGCGACATTGACAAAATAGGTCTCAGAGCGGCCAGTATTTCATCATTTCTCTTCGTTTTTTTTGTTGAGATAAATAATTAGTCACACTCAGCATGATCAAAATACCCTGCTTTTTATTTTTCTTTACTCTAGGCCTAATTAAATCTTCCTCCTCAAAAGATGTTTAAGGTAAACAATGACAATAGTACTGTTTGTGTAAAGAGCCATACTCTAAGTCATCATGATGTTGATAGTGAACCGCCAGTATTATTTAACTGATTAACATTATATTTAACAAAACAACCTCCAGTATTTTTAAACTGATTAACATTATATTTAACTAAACAACCTCCTTTGTTTTAGGTGGTGATGAGGCGTACACTGTACTCAAGAAAGTCTTCCTAGCCAAAGGGAGGGGGAGGCGCCATGACCTGCCCACCTTCAGTGCACTTGATAACTCACTTCAAGTTTATCTTCTGAATGAAGAGTGTGACAAGACTTTTGATGACGCACCAGCATTTTTTTGGAACCTTTTTCCGGACTTGACAGAGAGTCGTCTGAGATGTTTGGTGCCTGAGACAAAGCTAAACTGGGAAAAGCAGAACACTATACAACTGCAAGAGGATTTTATGAAGAAGCGTCATGACACGACGTGTAGGACCACACCTACACCAACTTGGCATCACCAGACAGCAACTTTTGACAGGCGATTGCCACCTGGCATCACTACAGTCGCCAACAAAAGGCTTACTTCTTGACCTGGAGTCATTTAGAAAATGCGAAGGCTCTAAATTCGAAATGATGTGTAGGTGGTGGTTCAGATTGACCCAGCAGACTGTGACCGCTGCAGCAATGAGGAGGAGGGTTGTAAAAGTGTGCAACTTTAAGAATCGACTCATTCGCTGAAAAAGGGGAATGTAGATTCGTTTTGGGCGGAAACACTGGATTCTAGCATTGTGGCAGCGTTTAATCCAGCAGAACTAGGTAACACCACCACGACATTGGATTCTGAAAGAAAAGGCATGACACTGACCATTCAGCAGTTGGGGAAGGAGCTGACCAGTGTGCGGCATCGCATTAAAAAAGTGGAGCAGGAAAATCAAACACTTAATATCAAGTTTCAGGCTGAAATGAGGACTTTGCAGCAAGTTTTAACCAAAAGGACACATCAGCTGAGTCTTGTTAAAGTGAGATTAGAGGGACTCCAGATCAACCACGACAGCATCACAGCTCGCTTGAGACAGTATACGAAAGGGACACTTTCCAGAAACTAAACCATACGGCAAACAAAGTGATGAAGCTTCAAGAAAGTGTCGATGATGCAACTACTTTTGCCGCAAACATCGGAGACCATTACCAACATTTCAAAAACACTCTGCTGTAGTGTGCATTTTTGTTCAGTGCTGATTGCATTGCTCAAGCAGTGAGCTGGTTTCATTGGTCCTTACATCTGTCCTTTGACTGTGCAGACTGTCTCGCAAGGTTCAGATCAAGCCGAGCTGCTATTTTAGACATATATATTCATCAATATAATTATGACGTACATTATTTCCAGGTGTCTCTTTACATCTTTTTTTCTGTTCATAATCATAACTGAATATCCTTTTTTTCCTCTGTGCTAAATGGCCTCAAAATCTGCATACTGGTTAAAGTTTTTCAGTCATATTTGTGCTTTCAACATGTTGTCGATGATACTTTTATTTTATTTGTAGCATGTTCAACATGAATGACATGATGTATGAAAGTGATTTTCTCTAATATTGCAGCAGAATATATATTCTGACTTGTGTCCAAACCGCATGAAAATCCATCAAGGCGTTCAGAAGTTATGCTAATTTTTGTGTTGCGCGTCGTTGCTCATGTCCGCGGCATGTCATTTTGAGCATTTTCTGGACTTTGGCACATTCTATCAGAACGGTTTATGTATATTACAGTCTGAAAAAAAATAGGCTTACTTTTTGTATATATATTTGTTAAAATCATCTCACAAAAGGTTATTTTAAGCGAAAGATTGTTCACAATATGGTCACAAAGTTGGACTTCTGTGCAATGTCAACACGGCTCCGATTTATTTTTTTCCATTTTTAGCAACTCGTTGCACATCATTGTACTGCATTATGGTTTTCATATTTGTTTCTGATACTTTCCTGATAATACAGATTGTGAAATAAAAAGATGAAGCCTGTATCTTCTTAAGTGTCTCTGTATCCCTTGTCTGAAAATGGCTTTTCATTAGGTTGGCGGGCCACGGACGAAAGCCTAAAAGTTTAAAATGTCGTATCTCAGGAACTAATCAACATATTTACAAAATCTTTTTTGCTGTTTGTTTGTTTCTTAATGCTCTATTAATAAAACAATGTAAGAAAGGTCTCAAGTTATAATGAAATTTTGGCTGCCACACTACTTTGTCCAGGGCCCCAGCGACGAAATTGTAGTCTATTAGATACTACTTTGTCCAGGGCCCCAGCGACGAAATTGTAGTCTATTAGATACTACTTTGTCCAGGGCCCCAGCGACGAAATTGTAGTCTATTAGATACTACTTTGTCCAGGGCCCCAGCGACGAAATTGTAGTCTATTAGATACTACTTTGTCCAGGGCCCCAGCGACGAAATTGTAGTCTATTAGATACTACTTTGTCCAGGGCCCCAGCGACGAAATATATGGAATTTTCAAAGTTTGTCATGTAAACTTGTATGTCCTGTCACAGAGAGTTGCGTGCGTACATGTGGTGAAGTTACACACCAAAAAAGAAAAATAATAATAATAAAAACCCGACTATTTTCTTGTCATCATTAATACTGACGGCATACAAGTAAAATAGTTATAAACACTTACCACGTGTACAGTGTATACATTTATAATTGCTATGCAGACTAGAAAGCAAACGACAAACAGACGATGTCCCTTTATTCCACACGTTACTTTCCAATTACCCAATCAGGATACGCACGTGCGCACGCGTCATTTACTCCACACTGAAATGACCTCTTCAAGATTTCGCTAAATATAAAAAATTGGCCTTTAAGCGCGATGCTCGTACTGTTTTTGACATTAATATCATGATGCATTTTATACGCAGGGATCGTTCGTGATGGTTTTGGCCAGCAGTTTGAAATGTAAACAGTGAATAAGATTTTTTTTTTTAAGCGGTAATTTCAGTCGATGTATAAGAACTTCAAGGTTTTTGCAATGACCGCCTGATCCCCACTAGCCCTACCAATTGGCAGTCAGTGGTGGAAACAAAAATGAACTACAACCAAGAAGCCATCTACGCTCCACTAGCTCATACAGTTATAAGTGGTTGAGTCCCGACTGGCGACACTGATTATCTTCTACTCGCTACTAAATCGGCAGTGACGGTAGCGAGAATACACAAACTACTTGAACAATAGAGAATGAACCAAAAACAAACTACCATAAAAACCTAACAAAGGGTTACTCAACAAAAACAAAAGGGTCAGCACGCTGATGAAGGCAGCCCTTAGCCAATAAAGGCTTAAACATGCCCGAAATACACCTCAGACAACAAACACAAAACGTGACTGATTTGTGAAATGTCATAAGGGTATACGGCTGGTCACATTAAGCCATCACATAGTGGTGTGCGATGTACAGACACTTTTTTACCAAAAACGTCTTCAGACCACACACGCACGCACGCACGCACACACACACACACACACACACACACACACACACACACACACACACACACATACAGAGAGAGAGAGAGAGAGAGAGAGAGAGAGAGAGAGAGAGAGAGAGAGAGAGAGAGAGAGAGAGAGAGAGAGAGAGAGAGAGCAGTAAACACTACTGGAACTTTCCAAAGTACAAAGGGCAAGAAGCAATTCCTTACAGGTCCCTGCAGCCCGCAGAAACCACGATGATGTGTGTCTACTGCAGATGCAGTGTCTCTCTTTGTAAAGTGGTCCGAGTCAGAGAGAAAATATGAACTTCAGAAATAGTCGCCCAAGGGACAATGGCTCCTCATCGCAAACTGGGTAAACGATGTACTAACGCCAGTCTCATAACTTCTCTATTATAGAATGGAACAAAAACTGTAACGAAACCCACTCAGCCTGTTCAACATGGATGAAAATGATGACCGCTGGCAAGAGGCATAGATCCTCATGTGCCCCCGCGCATGCGGGGGCTCATGAGGATCTATGCCTCTTGCAGGATAAGGAAGCACAGTCTGCTCGAGTCTACGAAATCCTGTGCTTAAGAGGCACAGATCCTCATGAGCTATTGCAGAACTGTAAGTTAAAACCGTTAGCAACGACCAGTCTCATTTACATCTGTCATTCTCAGTCGAACAAAATTATCGTTGACATATGCAACTTGCATATGAAGGACACAATGTTTCGTCACTGAGTGTAACCCGAAAGAGTATTCTAGATCTTCATGAAGTAGTATGCAGAGTCTCTCGATGATGTATACCTGTTGCTGAAAAAAAAAAATCATACCGATTTACATTTGTCGTCTTTATACTCAAAGTAAGCTAAAGGGAGCTATCTTGGTTTCGCTGTATGAGTACATTCTCTATCTTCTTATGGACGCAATTCAGTTACATCCATCTCCCACAGGTAGTGTATACCTAAGTCCTCATGATCTAAAACAGCCCTAAAGGACTCATTAGGATGTATGCTCTTTTATGCCAGATCAAGCACTTTTTAAATCCCGTCTTCCTCAGAAGAGAGGGGGCGAAATATCAGTGCGAACTCAGTGTCTGCTTGGAGAATGCAATCACCTTGCGATCATCAGCCCGTCAGTAGGTCAAGTGGGCACTGTCATGTGACGTCCAGACTGGACGTTGATTGGCCCGAAATGAGAGCCAATGCAATTTGACGCCGGTGACAGCACGGTTTAGGCGAGAGTGCCTCAGTGCTGTTTGCAAGTCCACACCTTTTCTACACCACAGCCAAACTTGTTTATTTTTCAAGGGTATGCTAATCATTAGATATGAAGAAGTCTCTGGCGCGATAGTTTCAAGGGTAGGGCCTGATTACTGGCTTGGCGCCTTTAGTCGTCAAGTAATCAGGCACAACCCTTGAACTGTTTGGGTCGATCCATCTCCCACAGTTGACTTTTGAATTTAAAGACGTGAATAGAATCAGTGTCAGTCAGTAAATAGGACACTCATGGGCGTCATTTTCACGGCAGCTATTACTGTTTAGTATTAGAGGATGGACTTTATTGTTCATTTTCACAGGATGGCCGTTTCTCTTCACCTTTGGGCCTGAAATAGGCTCTAGTGGGTATTTTTGTTCTGGCAGAAAAAGCGTTCACGGTTCTTGTTTACCGCAAGGATAGGTTTTCACACTAGCTATTTATTTTCAGGGAACATTTTCCAGAGACATTGAGTGCTATGCGTCTGATCAAACCATCAAAGATCTTACTGTGTAACTGGATATATATCCTGTAAGAAAACCGATGTATTGTCAAAATACGATATTTGCAGGAGCGTATCGACGGTGGTGAAAGGTGGATTGGAGAGGGGTGGGGAGTCCAAGGGCAACCGGAGATATCCCTCCTCCACCACCACCCTTCCCCACTACCAACCGGTCCAGGTCCCGCTTTGAGAGTTTGGAGATCCCTTCTTTGTGAGTGTGGACATTTATTGGGCAACTTCCTCTAGTTTACTCCAAAATTATGCTGAATATATTACTGTATTGAGTCGCCTAACCTGCACCTGGTGAACGATGGATCACCTATCGATGAACGCTCCTATATCGCTATCGGCTCGCCAAACCTGAAAATCGCCTCAATGACTGTCGATCAGAATACTGCCGTTAATTTGCTAAAGCGAGTATGTCCAGTTTTGAGGAAAGCGAGATTTTCAATGTTTTACAATTAAAATCTCGCCTTTCTTAAAAATGAACATACTGACTATTGTCTTATAACAGCAGAATACAACGGGGTTTCCCCGTGCTGTTTTAAACTACAAACACTCCATACTGACGTCACAGGTCGCGCGCTGGTCATTACTGAGACTATAGGTAGTGCAGGGCGAGAAAAATGCAACGCGTAACGATTTTTTTAAAAATTATTAAGCTCAAACTAAACTAAACTAAACTTAGTCTGAATAATTACTATTCTATTCACGAATAAAGTCGCCATGCATGGGTCAGTTTCTCTAAGAATCATTCTGCTTTTGCAAAGCGTACTTTTGGATGTGCGCGCAGGCACTAGGTTCCTATCTCGCCTGTTAACTCATTCAAGGCGCTACGCATCAACAGCCGCGGAAGTGTCGTATAGTGTTGACGCCGGCAACGCTATACGACACTTCCGCGGCTGTTGATGCTGGGCCCCGTAAATGAGTTAATCGATCTCCGTGCGCACTTATAATCAGGCACTACCATGGCCGGAGATGTCGTGTTCGATCTTCCTCCAGCAGACGACAAATGATGCACAAGAGATGTGCAAAAAGAAATTATGGGCGCTGGTTTGTGATTATGGACCTTACAAATGTACACCCACACCCACCCACCTCCACCACAGTCTGGCATTTGCTTTTCCTACACAATACAAGTTCGCATCCATCACACAAAATTAGAAACATTTGTCTTCCCATTGTCCTCGTACTGTCTACACTGTCCCACCTTGTAGACGGATCCCAGACCGCCATGGGCTTGAGTTTCAAACTAGATTGTTTTCCAATACTATAATTACGTGCTGGCTTGTGATTTTGGACCTTACGGCTAAACACAGACCAGCACACAGAGCCGTAAGGACCACAACAAAAAAACAACAACAACAACAACAAACAAACAAAATAAAGCGGCACTCATAGCAGCGAGGTAATTAACCCCTACTCACAAACCGAGGTAATTAACCTATTAGCGAACGCTGGCCAGCAGCTGCAAGAGACGTAAACCCTCATGAGCCCTCGTCATGAGCCCGCATCATGACGTAAACGCTCATGAGCCCCCATCATGACGTAAACCCTCATGAGCCCCCGTCAAAAGACAGTAAGTCCATTTTTGCGAAAAGCGAGATTTTCGTTGCAATACAATGAAAATCTTGCTTTTCCAAAAAATAGGCGTATTGTCTTGTCTTTTGTCTTCATAGGGCAAGGTTCTGTCCGCCTCCTCAAAGTGACAAGTTGAGCCTACGACTGACTGGCAGTCGACTGTGCGGTCAGCATTTGGGACAGAACTAATTAATGTTGTTTAATAACAACTTCAGGGTCGCTCTAAAGTCGAGTCTGTCTAGTTCTGTCCGATGCGATCCTTTGGATCGGCTAGATCTACGTTAAACAAACAGATCTAAAGAAAATTCAAGGATATTTATTAACGTCCCCATTTAACCAATTTAACACCAAGGCCGCATTTTTTAGGTGTCACTTAACGCCTATGTACCAGTTGCTGGAGACGGATCGAGTATGATAATTCAAGGGTAGTGCCAGATAAGCTTGGCGCCTGTTGAAAGCTTTTGAAGACAAGAACAAAGAACAGTTACGGACAGTACAAAAGGAACTGAAAAGAGAGCTTATGAAGGGGAAGGAAGCATATCGAAAAAAGATTTAAAAAAACAGTTTGAGACTGGTAACATGAAACGTGTGTGGGATGGTATGAATCTGATGGGTGGGAACAAGAAGCAAAAAGCTGTTCCGGTTTTGAGCAAAACTACAGACTATGTCAACGAATTAAATCAGTTCTATGCAAGATTTGATTGTCATGATTTTGAGCATGAGAGGGAACAGGTCAAGGAAATGCTAGTTAGTGGACCTAAACACATGCAAAGTGAAGTGATTGTGGTGACTGAGGAGGAGGTGCTTAGCGTACTTAAATATACCAACCCAAACAAAGCGGCTGGGCCAGATGGTGTTAGATCAAATGTGTTAAAATTATGCGCTGAACAATTGTACCGAATTCTTTGCTATATTTGTAACATGTCACTTACCCAGTGCGTTGTTCCCTGTTCGTGGAAGACCTCTTGTATTGTCCCCGTGCCAAAAAAACAAACTGTATCTGTGATGAATGATTTAAGACCAGTTGCTCTTACCTCGTGTGACATGAAGGTTTTTGAGAGGGTTGTTCTTTCACATTTTCAAATACAGGTTTCAGATTTTATGGACCCCTTTTAGTTTCCTTACACAGAGGTGTTGATGATGCCATTTTGCATGTTGTAAACAACATCTACTCTCATTTAGAAAAACCAGGAGCCTCCATTCGACTGATGTTCTATGATTTTTCGTCTGCTTTTAACACCATTCAGCCACACATACTCGCCTCCAAACTAGTTCACATGAACATAAATGCCTCTACCTTTCTTTGGGTTTTGGACTATCTCACTAACCGCCCACAGTACGTCAGAATTAGTCCGGATCTAATCTCAGATGTACCTTTTACCAACACCGGTGCACCACAGGGGACTGTCCTGTCGCCTTTTTTGTTTTCTTTGTACACAGCAGACTGTAGAGCTACTCATGACGACTGTGTCATAGACAAATACGCTGACGACACGGCACTGACAGGTCGGATTACAGATGTGGACGACAGACACTATCGACAGGAGATCGATGACTTTGAGTGGTGCGATAGAAACTATCTTGAATTACATGTTGGCAAAACAAAAGAGATGGTCATAGATTTCAGGAATAACAAACAGCATCCCTGTCTTGTTGTCATCAAGGGAACAGAAGTTGAGCGTGTAGAGTCCTACAAGTATTTAGGTGTTCTTTTTGACAACGCGCTCAACTGGAAACAAAACACAGATGCTAATGTGAAAAAAACGCATGCCCGTCTTTACTGTTTGAGAAAGCTCAGATCATTTCATGTAAACACTCAGCTTTTACAGATGTTTTACTGCTCCAGTATTGTTAGCATTCTAACTTTTGGACTGACGTGCTGGGGGAGAAATTTATGTTAAAAGAGACCAAGATCGCCTTCACAAAGTAATCCGGAAAGGGGGCGGGGTGATTGGTAGGGCACAGGGTAATTTGGACACACTGTACAACAAACGGATTACGAACAAATTGGCTGACATTCTTGATGACAAAACACATCCACTTAGATATGAATTTGACAGCAGACGTATCGAACGAAGTGGCAGACTCAGAGTACGCAAAAGTCGTACATCACGTTATGCCAACTCTTTTGTTCCTCAGGCTGTTACCCTTTTCAACAGTAATTTCAGTAGATAGTGTCGGTCAACATTCTTCAGTTCCTGAGTACTAGCCCTTTCAGTATTATTAGTATTGGCACTTGGCATTTAATATATATATATATATATATATATATATATATATATATATATATATATATATATATATATAATATATATATATATATATATATATATATATATATATATATATATATATATATATATATATATATAAATGCCAAGTGTGTTACAAAGGTAACAGTGCGTCTGTTACAGTTCATTTCTTTAATTGAGAGTTATGGGTTATTTAATTATTTGTATGAGTGAATGATGATGCCATGTGTTGTATGGGCAGACAGTGAATTTCCCCGTGAGGGATTAATAAAGTATTATTGTATTGTATTGTATTGTATTGTATTGTATTGTATTGTATTGTATTGTATTGTATTGTATTGTATTGTATTGTTGGCGCCAAGCTTAGCTGTCACTACCCTTGAATTATCATACTCGATCCATCTACTGTTCTAATGCGTAGGAGTTAAATGGGTTTAGCTGTTTCGAATTGTAAAAAGCTTTGTCGCGTACTGAAAGCCATGCTCTCTTCTGTGCGGAATCGCCTTGAATTCGCACTATTAGGGTAACACAATTTTGTCGGGCCAATGTCGCCTATCGCTCCGCTTTCGCGTCGTGCATATGGAAACACTCACTCACTCACTCACTCGTAAGATCCCGGGTTCAAATCCCCTGGTGGGCAGGAATGGGATGTGGACTTTTCCTCATTCCCAATCCCAAAGAGTCAAATTTACGTACAGACTCGGTTTACGGTGCCTGTCTCGCCTTCGTGTGTACAGCACGCATAATCATCAAGTGCGCACGTAAAAAAATCCCATTACCACTATTCGAAAAGAGAAAGGCCCGGTTGTGCCGGAGGAATGGCAGCAGAAATATATCACATGCACCGAAGTTAATAGATGGGTGGGGGTTTGCACATAAAGTAGAGCTTAGTAGCAGCAGGCTTTCCAAGGTCCAGCTTCCATCTCTACGGCGCCTTGAGCATCTTTAAATAGATGAATATGTGCGCCTCGGAGACACCATGCAATACAATACAATACAATACAATACAACATTTCTTTACTTATGTTGTCGATTTGTGTTGCTGTAGTCACCGTTTTTGCTGCGACGTCGCGTCGCTATATGAAAACACCCCTAAAACAAAACAACAACAACAACAGCAACAACACACCACATGAATTAAGAATAACAACTTTTGCTCTGAGGTAAAGAGGCATTTGAGCCTGAAATAACTTGAATGCTTTTTTATTCGCTATCGCGTCGCTATAATTATGTGAACACCGCTTGAGAGCGGTACACCTGTTGCAACAAATCAAAGCAACAGCAACAAGGACAGAAACAAAACGCCGCACGCAACTGTCGCCATGTAGTTAATGAGGCAGCTGACATTGAAATAACTTGAATGTTTTTTATTCGTTAACTCGTTCGTTCGTTTGCTCATTTATTTTGGGGCCTTTGGGGCGTCATTCAGTCTTATGCACAGGCCAGCTTTTCGGCCTGTTTGAAATACATGCTGATTAACTCCTTCGCTGTCACGGATTTGCGTCAGAATTCACTACACGCTGACCAACATCCGTGTGAAGATTATAGATTAACCCATTCAGCCCTGACGCACTACCGCAGCCTGTCGGCGCCAAGCTAATCTGGCACTGCCCTTGAATTATCATGGTCGATCCATCTCCAGCATCTGGAGCATAGTCATTAGATGACGCCTCCAAAATTTGGGAAATACGGCCGTCGGGCTGAATGAGTTAAATGTGACCAGAAACAGGCCTAAAAAAACATAGGACCAACAAGATACATAAATCCTCATTGGGATTTAACGGTCACTGTGCTCTGGCTTTTAAGGGGTTAATGTAATCCATTCTCTTGGCTTGACTTCGCGAACGAAGATTTTATAGGAGTTGCCCACGACGTCTGCAGGCTTGTTCGTGGCTGCGGAGGCCAATCCGAGACAGGCAGGTTCGACCGCAGTGGCTGCAGGGGGAGGTATGGCCAGGGTTCTGAGTTGCGGCATCTCTGTTCTTTCTCCTGAGCCGCTTGTCCTTAAGGCTAGCTCTGCGAGAGTCCTCAAAGGAGACAGCTGCCTTGTAAATAGTGGAGCGCCAGGTGTCACGGTCCACAGCAAGCGAAGACCACTGGTGGTGGTCGATTTGGCAGGCACTAAGTGACTTCTTGAGACAGTCTTTGTATCTCTTCTTTGGTGCCCCTCTGTCACGGTGTCCAGTAGCAAGCTCGCCGAACAGGGTGATCTTTGGTAGGCGATGATCCTCCATCCTGGAGACATGCCCCGCCCAGCGGAGCTGTGTCCGCAGCAGCAAAGCCTCGATGCTCACGGTTTCAGCCTGTTCAAGGACCTCGACATTGGTGACATAGTCACTCCAGTGAATGCCCAGGATGGTACGCAGGCAGCGCTGGTGGAAGCGTTCGAGGAGTCGTAGTTGGCTGCGGTAGAGGGCCCAGGACTCGGAACCATACAGCAGGGTGGTGAGGACCACAGCTCTGTACACGCTGATCTTGGTGCCTGTTTTCAGCTGTTGATTGTGCCACACCCGCTTGAAAAGTCGCCCGAAAGCGCTGTTCGCTTTTGCCAGCCTGCTGTCAAGCTCCTTGTCCAGCTTGGCGTCCGACGTGATAATGCAGCCAAGGTAAGTAAACTGGTGCACTGACTTTAGTTCAGACTCGCCGATGGTGATGTGAGGAGGGCGATACACTGTCTTGGGTGCCGGCTGATGGAGGACCTCTGTCTTTTTCAGACTGACCTCAAGTCCAAAGACTTGGGCAGCGTCTGCGAAGCAGGACGTGATGCGCTGCAGGGCTCTCTCTGTGTGTGCAACGAGGGCAGCATCATCAGCAAAAAGCAGCTCACGGATCAGTTGGTCTAGGGTTTTCGTGTGGGCCTGCAGTCGTCTGAGGTTGAACAGGCTGCCATCGAGACGATACCTGATGTACACTGCATCGTCATCATCGAGGTCCACTGTGGCCTGCTTCAACATCATGCTAAAAAAGATGGTGAAGAGGGTCGGTGCCAGCACGCAGCCCTGCTTTACGCCGTTGAGAATGGGGAATGGTTCTGAGAGGTCATTGTTGAGTCTGACCTGACCTTGCTGGTCCTCGTGTAGCTGGACAATCATGTTGAGGAACTTTGGGGGACAGCCAAGTCGCTCCAGGATCTGCCACATGCCTTGCCTGCTCACAGTGTCGAACGCTTTTGTTAGGTCGACAAACGTTACGTACAGCCCTTTGTTCTGCTCGCGGCACTTCTCCTGTAGCTGTCTCAGCACAAAGACCATATCGGTGGTGCTCCTGTTTGCTCTGAAGCCACACTGGCCCTCTGGGAGTTGGTCTTCAGCGATGGCAGGTACCAGCCGATTCAGGAGCAGCCTTGCAAGGATTTTTCCAGCAATGGACAGCAGTGTAATTCCCCGATAGTTGGAACAGTCAGACTTCTCACCTTTGTTCTTGTACAGGGTGATAACGACTGCATCACGGAGATCCTTTGGTAGTGTTCCTTCCTCCCAGCAGCAGAGAAAGAGGTCATGGAGCTTGTTGTGCAGTGCTGTGCCTCCATGTTTCCAGATCTCTGGCGGTATTCCATCAATGCCTGCTGCTTTGCCACTCTTGAGCTGGTGGATGGCTGTGAGGGTCTCTTCAGCGGTGGGCGGTTCGTCCAATTCAACTTTTGCTGGTCGTATAACTACTCTCGTTCTTGCGTCTCCTTATCTCTCCTATGTTTTCCGCTTCCGGTTGCGTGATGGGATTTTGTCCCTTGCTTCGTTCGCTTGATCCGAGAGGCCGCTGTAGTCACCAATCAGCCCAGCCCACTGTACAATAGGTTATCGGGCCCACAACAATTCTAACTGATTTACAGCTGTCTTTTTTGTGATAGAAAATAACTCAGTATCCTTTCCTGGCAGGCCTATGAATGGCATCGCTCTTGTAACAAAATATCATCAACAACAGACGCAGACAACGAATTACAGCATGTCACGCCATGCGGTTAACCCATTTAGCCCTAAGGACGAAATTATCAAATTCTGGAGATATCATCTGAGGTCTGTATTGGAGACATATCGACCAAGATAGTTAAAGGGTGGTGTTAGAATAGCTTGGCGCCTAGAGGCGCCAAGCTATTCTGACATCACCCTTTAACTATCATGATCGATCTACACCCTGTTTTATCGCGTCAGGACTTTATAGGTTAATGAGGCAACAGCTATAGGAATAAAGAATCTTGAATGTGTTATTCATTCGTTTCATCTTTCTTTCGTGCATTTATTTATTCATTTATTTATTTATTTGGGGGTTTTGAGTGTCCTTCGGTGTTATGTACATGTCAATATGTCCCCCATTGAAAGTCCTGTTTGAAATACGTGCAGATTAATGTAATATATCGCTGTTCGTCTAACTGCTCTCGCCCCTCGCCCCATCTCTCTTATGTGGTCTGCTTCCGATTGCGTGACAAGGTTCTGTCCCTTGTTTCGTTCTCTGATCCAAGAGGTTGGTGTGGTCACAAATCAGCACTTCCGGTGGTAGTAAGGTTACTCGTACGCGTGATGTAAAACTGTGTGGATATGGTTTGTGAGCGCTTTGATATGTCAGGCGCTTGCCGAGAATCCCCGCTTTCAAAAGCACATTAGGGAGAGTGCTCCACGCTGATACACTGCTTGGGGCTGGAGATGGATTGAGCAAGAACCAGGGTAGGGTGTCTGAATAGCTGGACTCTTGTCAAGATGCAGTATTGACAAAATATATCAGTGTTCTATTCTTCCTGATGTTCTCACTGCATCAATCCTTTGGCTGTCGGTAGCGCATTTTTTTTAATAAAAAAAAATAAAAAATTTAAAAAAATAAACCGCCACCGGCAGCCAAAAATCTGATCAGCTGACTAACATGGGTTCGTTTTTGAAGGAAACAGAAAGTGTTGTTAAAGTATGTCCGTTATCAAAGTCAATGCCCGAATATATAGGTGTTAGCCCTTTAGCGCCAACACCCTGCAGCAGGAGATTGATTGACCATGATAATTCTAGGGTAGTGCCAGATTAGCTGAAATCCCAACATTGATCAAAACAACGCTTAGAACAAATTGTGTCAGTTGTACATGTCCTTTCTAAGCGTGTTTTCTTTCTTTCCTGGCATTTTCTTTGCGTCTTACATGCGAGGCCAATTGGCAGTTAACTTTGGTCTAGATTGTGTATGTTAACCCCTGCACTGCCGGTGGACGCAGATTGTGTTTCTGAATCCTCTCGAGCCGTTCAAGAAACATGGAAACAAAAGTAATACCAGCAAGAAGTATAGATCCTCATGATTCCCCGCGACTGCGGAGGCTCGTGAGGATATAATTATGTCTCTTGCAGTTGGATCGTGTTCACTTTTTGCTGGCAGTAACGGGGTAAAACACAAATTTGCGCCAACTTGACTGGCCCGGCCCACTCTTCCAAATATGAGCTTCTTCTCACATGCTGAACTTGACCGGACTCTTCCAAATATGAACGTGCGTAACTTGACCGGACCGCGCCGGCCTACTCTTCTAAATATGGTCCTTTCACACACGACCGGACCGGCCCACCCTTCCTAATATGAACTCTTTCCCACAAGCCGAAATTGACCGAATCGGCCCACTCTTCCAAATATGAACTCTTTCCCACATGCAGAAATTGACCGAATCGGCCCACTCTTCCAAAAATAAACTCTTTCCCACATGCTGAAATTGACCGAACCGGCCCACTCTTCCCAAAAATGAACTCTTTCCCACATGCTGAAATTGACCGGTTCAGCCTACTCTTCCAAACATTGACTCTCTCCCACATGTTTCTTTGCCATCTTGATTTTATTTCCCGTGCTGATTTGGGTGCCCCAGGTCTCCTGAACATACTAAAAAGGTCGTGATTTACGAAGAAATGCGGGGAGGGAAACGCAAGCTTATCCTTCCGAGGACAAAGATTAGCATACGAACAGCATGTCGACTGTTGGTCACGAGACACCCTTTAGTTAACAGCATGTCGACTAGTTAACAGCATGTCGACTGTTGGTCACATGACATCCTTTTGAGTTAACAGCATGTCGACTGTTGGTCACGAGACACCCTTTAGTTAACAACATGTCGACTGCTGGTCACGAGACACCCTTTAGTTAACAGCATGTCGACTGTTGGTCACAAAACACCCTTTAGTTAACTTATGTAGCCCCGACGCACGACAGCAGGAGATGAATCGACCATGATTTTTCAAGGATAGTGCCAGGTTAACTTGGCGCCGGACGGCACCAAGCTAATCTGGCACTACCGTTGAATTATCATGAATGGCAATTGGTGCATAGCAACGCTATTCTGGCACCCCCCTTGAAATGTCATGGTCGATTTGCCTCCTGAACTGTAAGTGTGTTCTCTATAAAACTAAGTCTCCTAAATGTCGGGATGGTGACCTCTGGGGTCAATGTGTCAAAATTGCTAATGCCCTTAACGTTAAAGGCGAACATTGATTTTATACGGATATCCTTACGTCCCCAAACCTATGTCATTGTTGCAAGGACAACCCACTTAGAAAAGCATTACGTTAATGCCGCCTTAAAACAAAATATAAAAAAAAAACACCAAACAAACAAACTTCCTGTCAGTTTCCGCGTAGTGCGAAAACATCGATAACTAACTGAAACTCAGGTAGACTTTTTTTTTTACGTGTGACACTTTCACATAGATTTAATTTCAGTAGGTGTTTTTTGAGGTCCAGGTATCTGTAACATAGCGTACAGGAGACTTATCACAGGATAATGTTATCATCAGCTAGCGCCATCTGTTGCAAACAGTTCTTGCTAGGATCTGTAAAAGCAAAGCGGATAGCGGATTAATGTTAGAATATTGAACAAGGACACGTGTTTTTAACATACCCCAGCTCCAACCCTCTTTCATTTTCAAAGTTCCTATCAATCTTTCTGCACCCCACGGCATTTGTCATCAGACCCAACACGCAAAAGGCTATCGGGCAGAAGCCGGTCGCAGGGGATCCGCACACAGTTGTGCACGGATCCACTGTGGACGACTTCTGCCCAATGGCCTCTGCGTACTGGGAAACAACAAGGCTGGTCGTTAGGGACCGTCCAGATTGTTGCCCGTTGTGAGGGGAAGCTTACCCTTGGGAGCTATCTGAATATAGAGGAGGGGACATTTTTAGCTTCAGTGTCAGGTTAACACATTCAAGACGTGCTGCATTCAGATACACGGCTTCACGCCGCGTATCCGGATACCGCACGTCTCGAATGAGTTACAACGGTGTGTGTGTGTGTGTGTGTGTGTGTGTGTGTGTGTGTGTGTGTGTGTGTGTGTGTGTGTGTGTGTGTGTGTGTGTGTGTGTGCGCCATACACATAAAGGAAATAAAACGAAAATATCATTGTAGCAAAAACTAAAGAAGATGATCTCCGCCCAAAATAGGTGCCCCGTCTTTTTCAAATTTATGAACCTCTGTGAACAGTCAGTTTTCACACCCGGGAGCAACACAGAAAAGTGTGGAGGGGGGGGGGGGGGGAGGGGGAGGCGGGTCGACAGAATTTATAGTCTAGCTGTGGAGGTTTGGACTATGGGTTAAATGGCTGTCAAACTGAATTCTGGAATTCTGCTCTTGTTTATGCCTTGCCCGTTTTTGAAACAACCGAGCTGTTCAATATTTTTCAACATCATTCTGATTCGAAGAATCCTTCAACCTATATGAAAGGTAATGTAAATGCTTAAAAATAACCTGATCTTGCGTAATCTATGCAGGCAGGAGTGTAGGCAAAGGCGTTTTCCGTGAGTGTACGCACAGAGACCGTAAAAATTCATGCGGAACGAAAAACATATGTATCATGAAGCTTACTCCGAAAATCGAAAAGCGAGGTAGAGGTTGGGGGGGGGGGGGCGGGGGTTGGGGGTGGGGGGGGGGGTGGCTGAGGGTGTAAGCTACAGGCGTGAATGTTATTTTCAGATCGCTCATTCTGCCATTGACCGCAAAAATAAAAAAAAATCAAACGAAGGGGGGTGGGGGGGAGAAATTAGGGCGTGGGGTGGGGGGAGGGGGGATCTTATCACCACTGGAACAGAAATTTAAAAGGATCCGCGGTAATCTCCAAGATGCGTGTGTGTACGCAGACACCTCACAAAAATGCATAAGTCCTCCCAAATCTCTAAAGGGAAAAATGCAACAGTCGCCACCCCTATGAGCGTATGAGAAATTTTCGGTTTCAGCGCCAGTTCAAGGGAGACGGCTTAACTGAGACAGCTTAATGGTCGTACCGGATAAGCTTGGCGCCCCCAGGCGCCTATCTAGTACTACCTTTGAATTGTCTCGCTCGCGCCATCTACATCGATCTGCGACTAACAGTGAAAGAAATGTAAGTATACCACCGACCAACCGAAATAAGCTTCGTTACACGTGTAGATTGGTGTCTCGAGAGGGGTCTTGGAAAAACCTCTAAACCAAGTCTGGATTACGCGAGCAAAGATGTCCACGAATATGTAATCCCCTAGACATCTCAGGGCTGAGTGTGTTCTCTGGGGACGCAGGCTATTGTCCGTGGCTAAACACGTCCCAGAGATGGCCTTTGCAGCTGGCTCTGCGTCAAACCCATCATAGGTGCTCTGGTATGTAGTTTTGGATTTAAAAGATTTGACCAATAAGGTTCAAAATCACAATCAGGACAATATTATATATGATTTTGTAAAGAAAAATCTTCAATATGCAGTATGATATAATTCGTAACTTAGAGGCATTTGTTGTCATATAGATCGGGCCTGCACAGCTTCTCTGCCACTAACCGCAAATTTTGTTTGTGAAATCTGTGCTCATTCACACAGCCCAAGGATCATGGATACAAATTGGTCTCAGCCAGAGACATAGATCCTAAAAAGCCCTCGCAAAAGTCCTCTCTTTCATTGTTAAATTGCACAATCTACTTGCAGTCAGTGCCAGACAATACACAAATACCATATCAAACAACTTTCAAAGTGTAGGAATAATAATAACTGAGTCTACTGTTATCAAGCACAGATGTTACATCACTTTTTCAATGACGTCACGCAGCGGCCTTGCTGGAGATAATAACCCATAGTGTGCACGAATAAAGGGCAAAGGCTTAAATATGTTTTATACTAATTTTATTTTTAAGAGAGCCCTGCAGCACATCACGTCCTGCTTCGCAGACGCTGCCCAGCTCTTTGGACTCGAGGTCAGTCTGAAAAAGACAGAGGTCCTCCATCAGCCGGCACCCAAGACAGTGTATCGCCCTCCTCACATCACCATTGGCGAGTCTGAACTAAAGTCAGTGCACCAGTTTACTTACCTTGGCTGCATTATCACGTCGGACGCCAAGCTGGACAAGGAGCTTGACAGCACGCTGGCAAAAGCGAACAGCGCTTTCGGGCGACTTTTCAAGCGGGTGTGGCACAATCAACAGCTGAAAGCAGGCACCAAGATCAGCGTGTACAGAGCTGTGGTCCTCACCACCCTGCTGTAGGTTCCGAGTCCTGGGCCCTCTACCGCAGCCAACTACGACTCCTCGAACGCTTCCACCAGCGCTGCCTGCGCACCATCCTGGGCATTCACTGGAGTGACTATGTCACCAACGTCGAGGTCCTTGAACAGGCTGAAACTGTGAGCATCGAGGCTTTGCTGCTGCGGACACAGCTCCGCTGGGCGGGGCATGTCTCCAGGATGGAGGATCATCGCCTACCAAAGATCACCCTGTTCGGCGAGCTTGCTACTGGACACCGTGACAGAGGGGCACCAAAGAAGAGATACAAAGACTGTCTCAAAAAGTCACTTAGTGCCTGCCAAATCGACCACCACCAGTGGTCTTCGCTTGCTGTGGACCGTGACACCTGGCGCTCCACCATTTACAAGGCAGCTGTCTCCTTTGAGGACTCTCGCAGAGCTAGCCTTAAGGACAAGCGGCTCAGGAGAAAAAAACAGAGATGCCGCAACTCAGAACCCTGGCCATACCTCCCCTTGCAGCCACTGCGGTCGAACCTGCCTGTCCCGGATTGGCCTCCGCAGCCACGAACAAGCCTGCAGACGTCGTGGGCAACTCCTATAAAATCTTCGTTCGCGAAGTCAAGCCAAGAGATTTATGTGATATTAGTAGTTTATAAATGGCGGCCCAACTATCATTACTTTCTGATCATACCTCGTAAAAACAAGATGTATAATGTACACCATACTTTTGAGGGTTCTGTGGATGACGAACCGAAATGCATCATTGGTCACACGTCATTCGTCAATTCGCACTGTCGTCTGTCATGGCTGACGCATTAATCGGTTCAGGTTCACTAATGTAAACGATTTCAAAACACCTTCTTAACTCATTCGAGACATGCCCCCTCCGGATACAGCGTATCCGGAGGAGGTACGTCTCGAATGAGTTAACAATTAACTCTTAGGCTGGCGCGGGAGGCGGCTTCTGTCGCGATGAATCCCGCATGAATAATTGCGACAAAGACCGCTACCGCCAACTAAAGGGTTAAAACCAACATTTTGACATTTCTTCTGTTGATATTACTTAACCCCTTCACAGTCAGTGGACGCAGATCCTGTTTTTCAAATCTTCGTTAATTACACGTCAAAAGGCCCAAGCCGTCAAAGCAACATGGAAACAAAGTGGTTTGGCAAGAGGAATAAAACCTCATGAGCCCCCGCAATTGCGGGGGCTCATGAGGATCTATACCTCTTGCAGTTGTGCGGCTTTCATTTGTCCCGGTAGCGAAGGTGTTAAAGTAATAACCATTTTCCGCCTAACGCTGCACTCTTAAACTGTGCTATATTTGTAAGTGCGTTCACATATATATGTGGGCCGGACTGTGGTTTTGAGCCTTACGGCTGAAGCTGTAAGGCCCAAAAAGACAGGCCAGCCTACACGTGTAATTTCAAGCTTTGTAGGTTATTGCACTGAAAGAAGCCAGGGATTCTCGGTGGTTCTCAGCCCAAACCTTTTCTTCCCGATAAGTGGAGATAGGTGGCAGTAAGTTCTGCCAAACGCGCGACATTAACGCTCAGACGAGACACGACCGGCAGCTCTTTTCATTCATGCTTCACTGATAAAGGGGCCTCGAGTTTCCACAGACAATACGGGGCTAGGCTGGTCATGTTCATAAATACATGTGTAACTTGTTATCCAGGAGCGGATCAGTTACATCATAAATACATGTGTAACTTGTTATCCAGGAGCGGATCAGTTACATCATAAATACATGTGTAACTTGTTATCCAGGAGCGGATCAGTTACATCATAAATACATGTGTAACTTGTTATCCAGGAGCGGATCAGTTACATCATAAATAGGTGACTATACCGCTTGCAGTTGGATTGTGTTCGGCTTTTCTTGGCGGTGAAGGGAATACTCTCAAGAGAGGCGTTTACATTTTTGCAGTGTCGCTAGGAGACCGACAATACCCACAACACTCGTGAATGTGAACATGCGGAAATTGCAAACGTGACCTCTAGAGATTCTTTTTTCCACGTCTTATTTATTTTGGTGTGCATGTGCACCATCCGGTATCTGATAAACACGTGACGAACATGCGTAAGAGACATGAGTGAAACCCCACTCAGAGTGGATTTACACGTGTAGGAAACGGCAAACACTCACGCCAAATAATATACACCAGTGACAAGTCTCCTGTCCGGCACATGTCGCGCACATGCAGCAATCAGCCTCTGTCAGTGAAACACTTGCCGGAAACAGCACGTACGTATAAATCACACTGCAAAAAACCAAAATTGGAACTACTGTTACAGAAAATGGCGACACTGACCCTAATTAATCCCCTCCCTGCCAGTGGACGAATATTTTATTTCTGAAATATTTGATCATTCAACGACCAAACGCTACAATCGTCCAAGGAACATGGATGCAATTTGGTCTCAGCGAGAGGCATAAAAATTCATGCGCCCCCGCAGTCACGGGGGGCATGAGGATCTATGTCTCTTGTAGTTGGATTGTCTTTACTTTTCTCGGCAGTGAATGGGTTATTCTACCTGACTGGAATTTGTCATGTCTAAAAAAACACAACAGTCACACAGAACACCACATTCACATACATACATACCATAGTGCAATCTCCATGGTGGATTTACCTCAGAGTGGATTTACACCTACAGAAAAGAGTGACACTGGCCCCAAAGAACTTATCCCGTGACATTTTGTCTTATCGAAGGAATTGTGCATCGGGTGCAGCTAGCCGCTGGAAGGCAAAAACACGCACCCTCTGCAGAATACAGACCGATAAACCTGCCACTATCTCCCCTTTAGAAAGACAGGCACACTGTATTTTAGAGCCATTGCCCCATTTCCTCCGGGCGAAACATCTTCTTAACCCATTACATCCTGAGGCTGATACAAAAAATGGCTTATTGTCCTATGAAGGCTGCAATACAGATTAAGAGACAGATCAACCATTTTGGTTCAAGGGTGGTGCCAGAATAGCTTGGCGCCTACAGGCGCCAAGCTATTCTGGCACCACCTTTGAACTATCATAGTCAAATTTATTTCATGTAATAGGCGTACCAGGATGAAAAGGGTTAAAACACACGCGAGGCGATCTGCGTTCGGCTACTCGGTTTTTAAGTTGCGTAACCGGAGGCGGCACGTTTCGATTGAGTTAATCCATCCAGCCATTACACATTACAAGAAGACGTTAGTCGACCACGATAGCTGAAGGGTCGAGCAAGAATAATATGTCACGTTTTGACAGGAGTTGGACATTTAAAAAAAAAATACTCTCGATTTAGCCCTGACATACAACAATGTTGATCGACCTTGATGGTTCAAGGGTTGTGCCAGAAGAGAAAGTATATAGGAGAATACAACGACACCCATTTAAGAAACAATTGATTTATTTAATCCTTTCCGTAAATAAACAAACACACTTGACCAAATACATTTAACAGATTTATCTGCCCAGTCAGGTCCCCCAACCCCTTGGAAACAAAAGGCTAGTTAAAATATCTTCCCGAGAAATAGTGACTACCGTACACACACCCCACCACTCAATGCTGTCAGAGTTGGTCTTCCTGAGAATACTTCCTGTTTATACCACCATGGTAAACAATAGTCTTCTATGCCCAAATAGTGTATGTGTGTCTCTCTCTCTCTCTGCACATACAAAATAGTATATTAGTGAGCCCTGCGACACCTATGTCAGTAATACCGTATCGATACTTCTAAATCAGGTTAAATTACATACGTAATTACGCTAATGACACCTATGTCAGTAATACCGTATCGATAGTTTTAAATCAGGGTAAATTACATAGGCTACTTTTCAGAATTTCCAATCTCCCGTTATCCCAATTCTCAGTGCAAAGAATGTATCTGATTCACCACATAATGCCCTCTTAACAAACTGCATAATACACCTCCCCCCCTCCCCTTAAAACGTCACCACCCACCGCACTCCACCATACAATAAACAATAGGCAAGCACAGGGCCACACAATTAACAGTGCGCTGATTCAGTCACTGCTAAACAAACTGCGTAATACACCCCCCCCCCCCCCCTTAAACGTCACCACCCTCCGCACTCATCCATACAATGTCACAATAAACAATAGACCAGCACACGGCGACAATGCGCCGATTCACTTCTAAACAAACTGACCTACTTTCGCACTTCACCATACAATACACACTAACATGGCCACTCAATCAACAGGGCGCTCAAGGAAATACATGCATAACCTCAGGCTGGTTCTGAAAAACAGCCACCTTCGTTCAGGCGCGTTATGATTGGACCTGTTCTGAAAGATCGTTATGCACCGAACTTGTCTTGGTATTCACCCGACTTGAGTCAATATGTACGAGACCAAACACAATATTCATACAGGAATTTTTAATTTTTTTAAATATGTACCAGACCCTACACAATATTTAAAAAGAAATGTATAATTTTTTTAATTATGTGTTCACTATATGGTTTTCTTTCATATATTCAAATAGCCAGCGGCTCCACACGCCCACAATTTTTTTTTCTTACACAGAGAGAGCCCCGTCATAAATTCAGTAATTATATACATTACCCCTCACTCATTTAGATCTGTGTTTATAACAACATAACAAGCATTGACTAAAGATTGTGGGCGGGCGGGGGAAAAAACCCACTCTATGTATAAACACCATGAAGTCTTCACAGACACAGAGCCAAAATGAGTTTGCAACCTGTTGGAAAACAGAGAAAGCTTTAAGATAAGGCCCTTCTTGTGAGTAGACTAAAGGGTATTTAGTGTTGACTTCTGCGCAGGCCAGCCCTAACAGGACTTGTGACACATGCACTGACAAAGGGTGGTGTGTGATAGGCTAGTTTTGCCTGAAAGATTTTACAGTGCTTATGACCAGGAAGGTTGAAACGGTTACCTCAGTGGGACGACGCCTTTTATTATCAGTTTAGTCTGTGTTTACCGCACAAGCGTGACGTGTCTGCTAACTCGTTCGGATTCGGTGCTTTTTTTATTTAAAATGGGCTGTGAAGGATTAAAACCAAAACAACTCAAAAGCTAAGTGAATACTTTTAATATATGTGACTACTTAGCCTGCTCTCAGAAATGTTAAGTTGCGCGTCATAAATCAGATACAAATATATATTGATTGCTTCTGCTTTTTCTGTTTTTTTCTGTATTTGAATTGAGATTCCGTCACTACCGTTTTCGATAATACGGCCAGAGCCATGAAGGAAATTATCCTCCGTAGAACACAGATCTAGCCACAGTGCGTACTTGTCTGTCAGGTATTCACCGATTCTTACGTCATACAGATGCAGATCTTTGCACGCAATATTTGCTGATTTTTCTCTAAGTCTTCCCCCAGCAAAATACTTTGTGATCTCATCATAGTGCTGATATCCCATCATTCCAGATGCAAAAATTTGATTAGGTCGGCCTTCGATTGTGCAGGATAAATGTGTAATTTTCGGATTATAGAATTTTTCTGAATCTCCTTGGTAAGGACTTTTTGGTTCAACAAATAACATAAGAATGCCTTTCAGTGACCTAGCAGGCGTGTTTAGGTTTATATTCCAAATCTGGTCGCTCTTGTCTTTGGGTAATAAACTGTGTCTAATCACTCTGTCATAATAAATCGGAAGTCTTGACTGGTACTGATTTTGTATGAGTCTGGCTAGTTCAGTATGCGTGACAATCTCATATTCCAAGGAAATGTTAGAGATCTTATATGTTGCACTAAGATCAGATGATTTGATAACTTTGGAGTAGTCATTGAAGGTTAGTTCAAAACTCAGACGGTCATTTAGTGCCCCTTGGTAATAAGGCGAATGTCCTGTTAGGATTTCAAATTCGAGTGGAATGCAAAACCTATTTCCATATGTTTCGGCCACAATAACGTCCTTTGCTTCTGTGGTTGTTTTGTCTGATGCATTTATTCGAATTTTCATAATGCTATCTGACTGTATGCCTTGATAAATACGATCCTCTCGTTCTGGTTGTGTAAGCCACAAATCCGTGTAGCAGTAGAACACATCAGCATCGTCAAGACTAAACACTTCCTGTCCTTCAAGTTTAACTTTAATATTCTTAATAATTGCTCTACCTAGATTGTTAACTAGTGTTCTTTTGTCATCTGCGTCCGATGAAAGTTCAATATTAAAAGCAAGACGAGCAGTACCAGGAACAATAACGTCACTGGGGCCTAGGTTTGGAAACTTGACAGTAAGAGTCTGGTTTTGGTCTATAGTACTAGGATTGTTTGTGATGACTATCGATTGTCTAACTGCTTTAACACCGAAAGGTTCACATAGTTTTCTGTGTGGGTCTAACTTTGATCCATAGGACTGTGTCATTTTTATTATGCACAATAAAAAAAAATTAAATTAATAAAAACAATGGCCGCGGGAGGATTTAATCATGAAGATTTTGAAATGGATGACACGTATGATTTTGGTAATACAACAGATATGACAGATATGACTGGTACAAGAAATATTTACAGTTTACTTCACGAACTTTTAGAAACCAAAGTGAACTCATTTTATGATCATGTTGGTGGCCGCCCAGACAACATAGACCCTAACCAGTTTGAACTTGATGGCAAGGGTCATTTATATTTAAATACTGTTGACAAAGGAAAAGTACTATTGACTAACAAAAAAGACCCTAGTAGGTTTAGGGCTTTAAGTACAATAAAAAATGAAGGTGGTGTTAGTGCCTTGCGTCAACTTGGTATTGGTGGGTCTCCTGTCACGCCAAGACTGGTTAGTGTGCTTCAAGACACGCAAACAAAGTTACCAACAGGGCAAGAAATTGAAATGGCACCAGTAACAAGCCTACCAGAAATAGCAAACACAGTGATACAAGAAACCTCATTTACTGAAGGACAAATAAATGATGCTATGAAAACAATAGAAGATCCACCTTTGTCAATGCGGGAGATTATAGGGTTAGATAAATCACTGCAGACAATAAGAGGTGAGATGGTTAATAATCTTGCCAAACTGGGAGAGCTTGATAAACACATAGAACGTGAAAAAGAGAAACTGGCTACCGCAGACAATGGGAATCTTGACACAGAAATGAAAGAAAGAATCCAACACAGATTAAATGATTTGCAGATAGAAAGATCAGGACGGTTAGAAATGATTAGTATTGGAAGACAAAAACTGAAATCACAGGTCAACAGGATTAGAGAAACTATTCAGAAAATACTTCACGAAGACACTACTCTGGCTGAGAGACTTAAAACACTTTTCAGAGAACAGGGTATCACAATTGCCAGTTTAATTACAGCTCTGGGGTTTATTATCAGTACAGTTGTGTTGGCTGTAACGGGTGGTGGTTCTCCACCTCCAGCACCACCAACCCCAGTCCCCACAGATCCAAAAGACTTACAGTCGTGGGTAAAGAAACAACTGTCACACATATCAGACTTGCTTAAGAAATTGGCTCTGAAAGCAGTAGACTCGTTGCCTGGCATTTTAGGCACGGTTGTCAGTTGGTTGATTAGTACAGCGGCAAAGGCAGTAGGGTTTATGGCAGAACATGTGTGGGTCTTTTTGGTGACAGTAGGAGGGTTAATAGTGGGTTATTTAATGAAACAGGTAAAGAAGTAATACCCCTAATCCAGTGAGACCTATTACCAATGCAGTTCTCTCTGACTCATGTGTGTCAAGGATTGGTGTTGGTGTTATCGTTATGGGTACCGGTGTCAAAGCTGGAGCTGTTACTGTCTGTACAGGTGATGATGTTACTGGTGCCGTGGGTGTTACCGTCTGTAATGATTTTAATGACTGAACATGTGTGGTTGTGACCCCCAAGTTTACAGATTGATTGAGTCCTAATTTCTGACCAACACCTGCAACAACTATTTCATTATTATAATTTGTTATTGTCCCCATTTGAAGTTGAAGGTCTGATGGCAACATGTATAACCCAATACCAACTACAAAGTCAACTTTTGATCTAGCATATCTGAGAACGTCTTGGTAGCGTTGTATGCTTGATGGGAGATCAACTACTGAATTTACTGAATCTTCTAGATTAGCGAGAAACTGTTTTTGTGAATCGAACTTTCCACTTCCATTCAGAATATTAGATTTTGTTAATGATTGTGCACCTAGTATACACCAGACATATGTTCTGATAGACTCATTTACGCGCTCGACTCCCGCTTGAGTAAATCCATCACTCCTGTCCAAGACAAATGTGGTCCAGGCGTTAGACTGTTTCTGTTCTATTGAGCCTAACCACACTTCAGATTTTGATGAGAATGAAGTGTAGGGAGGCCAGTAATCTTGAGGGTATTGTCTGTGACTCAAAGCATAATATAATGTACCAATACCATTGTGATCATCAAGTTTTTGTGTAAAGTCATACTTGGGGCTGATGTTAAATTCATTACAAATGCGTTCAAACGCTTTCATATCTATGGGGTTGTTAAACCTGTTGAAACTGGATTCAGTGGGTAGTGGTGTATGCAGTTCTGACAGTATACGTCTAAGCTGGTAATAAACATGAAAACGATACACAGACCTAATCAGTTTGTTTGAGTGATTCAAGTGATCTGTAAATGAAACACCACAGCCTGTAGTAGAACACAGTATAGCAAAGTTGAGTTGGTTTTGAAACATCTGTAGTGGACTTGAAGACCACTTTCTTGCAGTAGCATCGTCTGTTATTGGAGGGTTTAGGTAATGATCAAAAGGGTTGGGTACTTTGACTTGAAATAAATCTTGTTCGCTTACAGCTATGTCGAGTTGATTTAGTTGAATTATTTTCTGTTCATAAGTAGGGGCGACATTATATTTAGCATCTACATTAAATTGAAATGCGTTTGTAGTGGTAATGGTTGGTGATTTAAATTCCATCCTTTTTTTATGTGATAATAAAAATGTTTATTACCTTAACAAATCTTGACACAAGCAAACCAGTGTGGTTAACTAATGGGATTGATAATCGTGATGGTAGCAAGGCTGTAGCTATCCATGAAATGTTCTACACAGTAAAGTGGTTTAATGTAACGGATGATGAAAATTATTCTGTAAGTGGAACTCTCGATGGTTTAGAAAAGGGTGATACTTTACGAGCCGGATATTATGACTTTTGTACTTTAGCTGAATGGCTTCAAAATGAATTTAAAATTAAAGCAACTTTAAACCCAGCTAATTTACTTGTTACAATTGATTTTCCGAAAAGTGGTCAGTTTTCTTTATCAAATAGTCTTTTATTATTACTTGGATTTTTTAAAACAATAACACATCCAGATGAAGATTGGTCACAATCAGTTGGTAGTCTACTATCACCAAAAAAACCAAGAATAACTGGCAGATATCCTGTTCATTTGTCAGTACACACAGTGCTAAATGTTCATTTGAAAGAACTGAACACTACTGAAAATGTACACAATGGAAAGCCTTCAACTTTGTTAAGATGCTTGCCGACTGGAACTGCCCCATATTGTGAAAGTGTGGTTGCTAGATTTCCTAATTCTCAGTTTAAAAAATTAGGTTCTAGTTTCTTTGAATCATTGTGCTTATCTGTAACTAATCAGAATGGTAAACCAGTTGTAATGCATGATTTTTATGTTGTTTTGGAAGTTAAATAAATTTTATTTTTGTTTATAAAAATGAGTGGTCTTGGTCCAAAGCCTAGAATCATACCAGTTGCATGTCCAGTAACAGAGTTGAAAGATTTGGCAGACGTACAGGATTTTGAGAAGTAAGGGGAAATTGGATAAATATATGGTTTTGAACTTGATTCAAATGGCATGTACAAGAGGAAAGTAATTGTTGACATGAAAGACGGTGAAAAACAGATTCCTAAACTTGGTCAGCTTCGTGATGTTACTGTACCTACTCCACCTGTAAATAATGCACCTTACAACTTAATACATGTGGGTAGTAAGTGGGTTGTTTCACCTGTACCGGCACCACCACCCACAATTGACTGGGACATAAAGATTGAATTTAGGTAACTTTGATGTTAGTTATCATAAGTTCTTAACCCAAGTCATAAGACACTCGGACAGATTTCTCAAGTTACAAGGACAATAAGAAAACTTTTTTTTAGTAATAATCTGGTGGTGGCGTCAAATGAGCAGGCATGACATCTCTTTGCGAAGAGTATGATAAAAATAATGGATAACCAAAACCTATTGTTACTTGCTTGTAAGTTCTCGAACTTTTTTCATAGTTTCTTCTACGCCTATCTTTTTTCCTTGTTCTAAAAAAGATTTCTTTAGCTCTTCAACATTTACAGCCTGACTACGCATCTTATTCTGTATTTCAGACTTTTGTTGTTTATAGTTGGCCAAATCATCCTGGACTCTCTTAAATTCATTATCATCAATTTCATTATCATTTAAAGCCTTACTAATAATAAGTTTCATACTCGTCAGCTTATCTGCTGCGAGCGTACTTAATGCTTCATGCTTCTGCAACTTCATATAAAATCTTTTGTTAATAGCTTCCATACCAAAGCATGCTAGACTTGTGACAAGACCAATAACTTCAACAGCAATTCCTATAACACTTCCCACCCCCGTTGCAAAAAGAGTTATACCTCCTACAGATAATCCGGCCGAAACCACCCCCATGGCCATTGATGTGTTGTGTACAGAATTGAAAACCGTATTGTAACGGCGTTTACACCTCGAGTATTTTGCTTGTTCTTCTTCCAAATACTTCAACGCTTCTGTAATATTCATTAAACGGAATGAATCTGCCTTTAATGTTTTATCACGCTCAATAGGCTCAAGCTGCTCAGGTGGTATTTGTGGATACAAGTTCACCATTTTTTATGACAAATATTTTTTTAATCAGCAATTACATTTTGCAACTCTTCAAAAGTATACAATTTGCTGGCATAATAAAATGCAACAAGATCAATGTGTTCAAGGTTTATGTAAGTTAGACGAACAAAAGTTGTTTTGTCGACCACCACCTTGACAGCTGGAATACTGCTCGAAACATTAATAACATCATTATTTTTTGTAATAGCAATAAAGACCTTTGATGATTCTGTTACTGTTTCATTCCATGTAAGTTTAATTCCTTGTGCAATTTGAGCCTCTTTAGCAGTAGCAACAGATTTCATGATAATTTCAAATACTATTGTCGCTTCTCTAGCCACGACTAAGCTTGCTGGCATAAACACAACAGAAGTATCTGATCTACCCTTTCTAGTTGTAAGAAGATATCTCCGTCTCTCATAATTTTCAACTTTCAGTTTTTCTCTGCTATTGTTGTCTAGGGCAAAACTTGGAACAAGGCTTACAATAAGCGGCCCAGAATTAACAACCTTCCTAAACACTAAGGCGCCTTCATCATCAGTGTATACATAAGGACTAATAAATTCAATCTTTATGTCCCAGTCAATTGTGGGTGGTGGTGCCGGTACAGGTGAAACAACCCACTTACTACCCACATGTATTAAGTTGTAAGGTGCATTATTTACAGGTGGAGTAGGTACAGTAACATCACGAAGCTGACCAAGTTTAGGAATCTGTTTTTCACCGTCTTTCATGTCAACAATTACTTTCCTCTTGTACATGCCATTTGAATCAAGTTCAAAACCATATATTTCTCCAATTTCCCCTTCCTTCTCAAAATCCTGTACGTCTGCCAAATCTTTCAACTCTGTTACTGGACACGCAACTGGTATGATTCTAGGCTTTGGACCAAGACCACTCATTTTTATAAACAAAAATAAAATTTATTTAACTTCCAAAACAACATAAAAATCATGCATTACAACTGGTTTACCATTCTGATTAGTTACAGATAAGCACAATGATTCAAAGAAACTAGAACCTAATTTTTTAAACTGAGAATTAGGAAATCTAGCAACCACACTTTCACAATATGGGGCAGTTCCAGTCGGCAAGCATCTTAACAAAGTTGAAGGCTTTCCATTGTGTACATTTTCAGTAGTGTTCAGTTCTTTCAAATGAACATTTAGCACTGTGTGTACTGACAAATGAACAGGATATCTGCCAGTTATTCTTGGTTTTTTTGGTGATAGTAGACTACCAACTGATTGTGACCAATCTTCATCTGGATGTGTTATTGTTTTAAAAAATCCAAGTAATAATAAAAGACTATTTGATAAAGAAAACTGACCACTTTTCGGAAAATCAATTGTAACAAGTAAATTAGCTGGGTTTAAAGTTGCTTTAATTTTAAATTCATTTTGAAGCCATTCAGCTAAAGTACAAAAGTCATAATATCCGGCTCGTAAAGTATCACCCTTTTCTAAACCATCGAGAGTTCCACTTACAGAATAATTTTCATCATCCGTTACATTAAACCACTTTACTGTGTAGAACATTTCATGGATAGCTACAGCCTTGCTACCATCACGATTATCAATCCCATTAGTTAACCACACTGGTTTGCTTGTG
Organism: Semisulcospira habei; assembly: GCA_036245525.1. Classification (NCBI taxonomy): domain Eukaryota; kingdom Metazoa; phylum Mollusca; class Gastropoda; family Semisulcospiridae; genus Semisulcospira; species Semisulcospira habei. Next base: position 201,990,814 of record BTPG01000002.1, on the reverse strand, counting down.
TCAAGATTTGTTAAGGTAATAAACATTTTTATTATCACATAAAAAAAGGATGGAATTTAAATCACCAACCATTACCACTACAAACGCATTTCAATTTAATGTAGATGCTAAATATAATGTCGCCCCTACTTATGAACAGAAAATAATTCAACTAAATCAACTCGACATAGCTGTAAGCGAACAAGATTTATTTCAAGTCAAAGTACCCAACCCTTTTGATCATTACCTAAACCCTCCAATAACAGACGATGCTACTGCAAGAAAGTGGTCTTCAAGTCCACTACAGATGTTTCAAAACCAACTCAACTTTGCTATACTGTGTTCTACTACAGGCTGTGGTGTTTCATTTACAGATCACTTGAATCACTCAAACAAACTGATTAGGTCTGTGTATCATTTCCACACGTATTACCAGCTTAGACGTATTCTGTCAGAACTGCATACACCACTACCCACTGAATCCAGTTTTAACAGGTTTAACAACCCCATGGATATGAAAGCATTTGAACGCATCTGTAATGAGTTTAACATAAGCCCCCGGTATAACTTCACACAAAAACTTGATGATCACCACGGCATTGGTACATTATATTATGCTTTGAGTCACAGACAATACCCTCAAGATTACTGGCCTCCCTACACTTCATTCTCATCAAAATCTGAAGTGTGGTTAGGCTCAATAGAACAGAAACAGTCTAACGCCTGGACCACATTTGTCTTGGACAGGAGTGACGGATTTACTGAAGCGGGAGTCGAGCGCGTAAATGAGTCTATCAGAACATATGTCTGGTGTATACTAGGTGCACAATCATTAACAAAATCTAATATTCTGAATGGAAGTGGAAAGTTCGATTCACAAAAACAGTTTCTCGCTAATCTAGAAGATTCAGTAAATTCAGTAGTTGATCTCCCATCAAGCATACAACGCTACCAAGACGTTCTCAGATATGCTAGATCAAAAGTTGACTTTGTAGTTGGTATTGGGTTATACATGTTGCCATCAGACCTTCAACTTCAAATGGGGACAATAACAAATTATAATAATGAAATAGTTGTTGCAGGTGTTGGTCAGAAATTAGGACTCAATCAATCTGTAAACTTGGGGGTCACAACCACACATGTTCAGTCATTAAAATCATTACAGACGGTAACACCCACGGCACCAGTAACATCATCACCTGTACAGACAGTAACAGCTCCAGCTTTGACACCGGTACCCATAACGATAACACCAACACCAATCCTTGACACACATGAGTCAGAGAGAACTGCATTGGTAATAGGTCTCACTGGATTAGGGGTATTACTTCTTTACCTGTTTCATTAAATAACCCACTATTAACCCTCCTACTGTCACCAAAAAGACCCACACATGTTCTGCCATAAACCCTACTGCCTTTGCCGCTGTACTAATCAACCAACTGACAACCGTGCCTAAAATGCCAGGCAACGAGTCTACTGCTTTCAGAGCCAATTTCTTAAGCAAGTCTGATATGTGTGACAGTTGTTTCTTTACCCACGACTGTAAGTCTTTTGGATCTGTGGGGACTGGGGTTGGTGGTGCTGGAGGTGGAGAACCACCACCCGTTACAGCCAACACAACTGTACTGATAATAAACCCCAGAGCTGTAATTAAACTGGCTATTGTGATACCCTGTTCTCTGAAAAGTGTTTTAAGTCTCTCAGCCAGAGTAGTGTCTTCGTGAAGTATTTTCTGAATAGTTTCTCTAATCCTGTTGACCTGTGATTTCAGTTTTTGTCTTCCAATACTAATCATTTCTAACCGTCCTGATCTTTCTATCTGCAAATCATTTAATCTGTGTTGGATTCTTTCTTTCATTTCTGTGTCAAGATTCCCATTGTCTGCGGTAGCCAGTTTCTCTTTTTCACGTTCTATGTGTTTATCAAGCTCTCCCAGTTTGGCAAGATTATTAACCATCTCACCTCTTATTGTCTGCAGTGATTTATCTAACCCTATAATCTCCCGCATTGACAAAGGTGGATCTTCTATTGTTTTCATAGCATCATTTATTTGTCCTTCAGTAAATGAGGTTTCTTGTATCACTGTGTTTGCTATTTCTGGTAGGCTTGTTACTGGTGCCATTTCAATTTCTTGCCCTGTTGGTAACTTTGTTTGCGTGTCTTGAAGCACACTAACCAGTCTTGGCGTGACAGGAGACCCACCAATACCAAGTTGACGCAAGGCACTAACACCACCTTCATTTTTTATTGTACTTAAAGCCCTAAACCTACTAGGGTCTTTTTTGTTAGTCAATAGTACTTTTCCTTTGTCAACAGTATTTAAATATAAATGACCCTTGCCATCAAGTTCAAACTGGTTAGGGTCTATGTTGTCTGGGCGGCCACCAACATGATCATAAAATGAGTTCACTTTGGTTTCTAAAAGTTCGTGAAGTAAACTGTAAATATTTCTTGTACCAGTCATATCTGTCATATCTGTTGTATTACCAAAATCATACGTGTCATCCATTTCAAAATCTTCATGATTAAATCCTCCCGCGGCCATTGTTTTTATTAATTTAATTTTTTTTATTGTGCATAATAAAAATGACACAGTCCTATGGATCAAAGTTAGACCCACACAGAAAACTACGTGAACCTTTCGGTGTTAAAGCAGTTAGACAATCGATAGTCATCACAAACAATCCTAGTACTATAGACCAAAACCAGACTCTTACTGTCAAGTTTCCAAACCTAGGCCCCAGTGACGTTATTGTTCCTGGTACTGCTCGTCTTGCTTTTAATATTGAACTTTCATCGGACGCAGATGACAAAAGAACACTAGTTAACAATCTAGGTAGAGCAATTATTAAGAATATTAAAGTTAAACTTGAAGGACAGGAAGTGTTTAGTCTTGACGATGCTGATGTGTTCTACTGCTACACGGATTTGTGGCTTACACAACCAGAACGAGAGGATCGTATTTATCAAGGCATACAGTCAGATAGCATTATGAAAATTCGAATAAATGCATCAGACAAAACAACCACAGAAGCAAAGGACGTTATTGTGGCCGAAACATATGGAAATAGGTTTTGCATTCCACTCGAATTTGAAATCCTAACAGGACATTCGCCTTATTACCAAGGGGCACTAAATGACCGCCTGAGTTTTGAACTAACCTGCAATGATTACTCCAAAGTTATCAAATCAACGGATCTCAATGCATCATATAAGATCTCTAACATTTCCTTGGAATATGAGATTGTCACGCATACTGAACTAGCCAGACTCATACAAAATCAGTACCAGTCAAGACTTCCGATTTATTATGACAGAGTGATTAGACACAGTTTATTTAATAAAAATAAAAGCGACCAGATTTGGAATATCAACCTAAACACGCCTGCTAGGTCACTTAAAGGCATTCTTATGTTATTTACTGAACCAAAAAGTCCTTACCAAGGAGATTCAGAAAAATTTTACAATCCGAAAATTACACATTTATCCTGCACAATCGAAGGCCGACCTAATCAAATTTTTGCGTCTGGAATGATGGGATATCAGCACTATGATGAGATCACAAAGTATTTTGCTGGGGGAAGACTTAGAGAAAAATCAGCAAATATTGCGTGCAAAGATCTGCATCTGTATGACGTAAGAATCGGTGAATACCTGACAGACAAGTACGCACTGTGGCTAGATCTGCGTTCTACGGAGGATAATTTCCTTCATGGTTCTGGCCGTATTATCGAAAACGGTAGTGACGGAATCTCAATTCAAATACAGAAAAAAAACAGAAAAAGCAGAAGCAATCAATATATATTTGTATCTGATTTATGATGCGCAACTTAACATTTCTGAGAGCCGACTAATCGCTCACATATATTAAAAGTATTTACTTAGCTTTTGAGTTGTTTTGGTTTTAATCCTTCACAGCCCATTTTAAATAAAAAAAAGCACCGAAATCACTATAAAATCCGAACGAGTTAGCAGACACGTCACGCTTGTGTGGTAAACACAGACTAATCTGATAATAAAAGGCGTCGTCCCACTGAGGTAACCGTTTCAACCTTCCTGGTCATAAGCACTGTAAAATCTTTCAGGCAAAACTAGCCTATCACACACCACCCTTTGTCAGTGAATGTGTCACAAGTCCTGTTAGGGCTGGCCTGCGCAGAAGTAAACACTAAATACCCTTTAGTCTACTCACAAGAAGGGCCTTATCTTAAAGCTTTCTCTGTTTTCCAACAGGTTGCAAACTCATTTTGGCTCTGTGTCTGTGAAGAGTGGGTTTTTTCCCCCGCCCGCCCACAATCTTTAGTCAATGCTTGTTATGTTGTTATAAACACAGATCTAAATGAGTGAGGGGTAATGTATATAATTACTGAATTTATGACGGGGCTCTCTCTGTGTAAGAAAAAAAAAATTGTGGGCGTGTGGAGCCGCTGGCTATTTGAATATATGAAAGAAAACCATATAGTGAACACATAATTAAAAAAATTATACATTTCTTTTTGAATATTGTGTAGGGTCTGGTACATATTTAAAAAAATTAAAAATTCCTGTATGAATATTGTGTTTGGTCTCGTACATATTGACTCAAGTCGGGTGAATACCAAGACAAGTTCGGTGCATAACGATCTTTCAGAACAGGTCCAATCATAACGCGCCTGAACGAAGGTGGCTGTTTACTAGTCTGAGGTTATGTATATATTTCGCACTGTCGATTGTGTGGCCATGTCAATTGTATGGTGGACTGCGAAAGTAGGTCAGTTTGTTTAGAAGTGAATCGGCGCATTGTCGCCGTGTGCTGGTCTATTGTTTATTGTGACATTGTATGGATGAGTGCGGAGGGTGGTGACGTTTAAGGGGGGGGGGGGGTGTATTACGCAGTTTGTTTAGCAGTGACTGAATCAGCGCACTGTTAATTGTGTGGCCCTGTGCTTGCCTATTGTTTATTGTATGGTGGAGTGCGGTGGGTGGTGACGTTTTAAGGGGAGGGGGGAGGTGTATTATGCAGTTTGTTAAGAGGGCATTATGTGGTGAATCAGATACATTCTTTGCACTGAGAATTGGGATAACGGGAGATTGGAAATTCTGAAAAGTAGCCTATGTAATTTACCCTGATTTAAAACTATCGATACGGTATTACTGACATAGGTGTCATTAGCGTAATTACGTATGTAATTTACCCTGATTTAGAAGTATCGATACGGTATTACTGACATAGGTGTCGCAGGGCTCACTAATATACTATTTTGTATGTGCAGAGAGAGAGAGAGACACACATACACTATTTGGGCATAGAAGACTATTGTTTACCATGGTGGTATAAACAGGAAGTATTCTCAGGAAGGCCAACTCTGACAGCATTGAGTGGTGGGGTGTGGGGGGTGGGTGGCGTGTATTTCTCGGGAAGATATTTTAACTAGCCTTTTGTTTCCAAGGGGTTGGGGGACCTGACTGGGCAAATAATGCTGTTAAATGTATTTGGTCAAGTGTGTTTGTTTATTTACGGAAAGGATTAAATAAATCAATTGTTTCTTAAATGGGTGTCGTTGTATTCTCCTATATACTTTCTCTCCAGAATAGCCTGGCGCCTACAGGCGCCAAGGTATTCTGGCACCACCCTTGAACTACCATGGTCGATCTGTCCTCTGCATTGCGGAGCTGGGGAGCTCAGCGTTAGACTCTCGCCCGAAAGGTCGCGGGTCAAAATTTCTTCAGACCCTTTTTCGGCGCCTCGTCTTCGAAATCAAATTTGTGGTGGACAAAAGACGTTACGCCTTGAAGTCTGACGTTTAGTGTTCAACGTTTTCTGTCTTCTGCATTGCAATGATTTGTTCGTATGAAAACTCTTAAATTTGGACATAGGTGATTTAAGGCTCATTCATAAGGCACACAAAAAAATACAGTTGTGATATGCATGCTGAGTACTTATCCGTTTTGTCGACAGTACTTTTTAAATTTTCTTTGTTACTTTTCAAATATTAGATTGGAGGTTTTACGCACCCTAGCAGTGACCTAAAATGTTTACAACAAACGAGACTAATGTGAATCGCTGTGGGCCACTTTAGAGTTAAGTGAATGGCACTTTTCAATCGTGCGCTCTTGCAGTTAGTTTATTTCGGGTTGATAAGTCTGCAATGTTTCTCGTGTCGCACGGACACACGATGTATGTTTGTTGTGACATGAAACGGACGTTTCTCTACGTGAGAAGCACTCTATACTAGGAACTAAAAGCTAAACATCCTCGTGAATGTACCTTTAAAAGATTAACATAAGCAGAAAACCCAACACTAGTCCTGTTTTCAATAGGGCTGCTTTTCGCTAGTGATACATTTTGCATCAGATTCCATGACGACGTTTCAGTAAATGGATCGTCGATAATTGTAATAAGCATGCTGGCCTGTGAATTAGGACCTTACGGCTTGCAGCCATAAGTCCAAAATCACAGACCAGCAAAATTTGTCTATCGAATTTCTTAGACTAATATACTCAGAGGTATTGCAAGGAAGTAAGATATACAAAGAATCAGGTCTCCCTTGCATCGTAAAAATTCCAAGTTTTCGTAATAGCTTTCAGTTTAGAAATCAAAGCGCAGTATTCATCGGCCCTCTTCTATATATCCCGTGATGTATTCGTCAGTGTTTGCAAAGGATCATGGGGCAGGAAATGACGTAAATTCTGTTTTGCATAAACGGTAGATCTGAAGAGTTTATCCTTCACTTTTTTTTTTACTGGTTGCTGCAAACTGCTGCAACACATTAAAAAAAAAAAAAAAGCAAGAGGTCAATGGCAATAATTTGTAACTTTTTCGATAAATCAATTTCCGTTATGGCATTTCCGGGCCTAACTCAAGCAAACAAACTGACACTTCGCACACGTGCTAGGGTGTGTTTACTCGTACACAGGCCTAATATACAAGTATCTTGTACTGAAGTTACACAGATAATAGCTTTCACCAGTTTATAAAAAAAAATAAAAAAATAAAAAAATAATAATAAAAAAAACATGCGAGGAACAGATCGGTTCTCACCCAGAAACAAAAGAGGCACTTGGATTGAAAATCCTGAGCCAGCTTAATTTTGTTTTCCTAAAATGCAGTCAGTATATCAACATTGAAAGGCGCCAAGACGGATAAAATATGCTGGGAGGAAAATGCATCCAGATCCCAGTCTCATCTCAAGTTTCAGACCAACTTCCCGCTAATAGATTTGCTTCCAATTTATTGGCCAGAAGTGCCAGAGTTATTTCCCCTGAGGTGCATTAGCCGCTATGATAACTAGAGACTTGGGGGCCACGGAAGACATTCATTTGCATGTCTCAGTGCAGTCTTTAAGCAAAAACCTCACATCGACAAGAGGCACATATTCTCATAAGCCCCTACGGCAGCAGGGGCTTATGAGAATCTATGCCTCTTGCGTCAAAAGACCGGGTCGATTTACTTTTGTTCAGGCGTCGCGAGGGAAGGATGATCGGGGGATGAGGACTACAACTGATTGCGGGACAGTCACACTTCGTCTCAAAGTCATAAAGAAATCGGTGATGGGGTTTTGCTGTCGTCAGAAATGTACTTCAAATCCAGAGCAAGGTCACGGGATCTAAGACAGATTAGGATCACAACGAATACACCCACAAACTCACCAAAACACAATGTCGAAACAACAAGTCCAAAAACCGTCAGGCCGGAAGGTTGGGTAGATTAACGCCCTTCACTGCCGAGAAAAATTGACTCGGAACACTCAGCTACAAGACGTATAGATCCCCATGAACTCCCGCAGTTGCGGGGGCTTATGGGGATCTATACCTCTTGCTGACACCGCTTTATATCAATGTTCCTTTGATTTATGGCTATCTTTGACATCGAGTTTACGATGATTGCAAAAACGCGGTCTGTGTCCATTGACGTTCAAAAGAGAATTCACTGACAAATTGTATGTGAACATAGGTACATAGGTGACATATTCCAGAGCCAAACGGCTCGCAGTTTAAGCGTTAAAGTAGAATCTGTTTTGAGTGACCACTAGAGACAAGTGATCTTAACCTTTTCAGCCCCAAGATCCCATTTCTCAAATTTTCGAGGTGGTGCCTAATGACTATGTACCAGTTACAGGGGATGGATTAACCATGCTAATTCAAGGGTTGAATTAGCATGGTCAATCCATCTCCTGCTGTAGGGACTCGGGACTAAATGGGTTAAACGAAGGTGCTCTAACTGAGAGAAGTCTTGAAAGGCAAATCGTGTCACCTGTCATTAAAGACCATCATTTAGGTGGCTACAGTCACCTAAATAATGACCTTTAAAGCTGAGATTCAGTCTTGTTGTTCCGTCCCACGCGTGTTCTTATAAAACCTTCCAGAGGACCCAGCTAGGGCCTTGAGCTCACTGATAAACTGAGTGCGCAGTTTGAACTCCGTCAGCCCAGGGTCTATGCCTATATAATATTATATACTGAGTATCTAAAAGGCATGCAACAGCTGTGGAGTCCAGTCCACTGCACACAGTGAACAGAGCATGAGATACACTAAAGTCACAAGGGAAATCCTATCAGCTTTACCTGGGCTTACATAGGAACTTACAAAAACGCAGCCGGAACATTTGAGAGCCACACTCCATGCATCTGTATTCCCTAACAGCAGTTGTCACAGCCCTATTCCACAGGCTGCACATGGAGTGTGGCTGTCAAATGTTTCGTCCACTTATTCTATTCTGAGTATCATCTGCTACAGGGTGTCGGCCCAAAGCAAACAATTTTTGCTTTGTGGTCAGAGACTAATTCTTCGTCAGTGAGCAGGCCTATGTGCCATGAGAGTAAAAGTTTCGGTTTTTCACAGTGTATTGTAGACTCAAGTAGTGACAAACTCTTCTCTATTTATCAACTCCTATTCACTGTAAAACTGATTGTGTTGTGTTTTGAAGACTATACAACTAACTATTCTGTAGTAGTTTCAGCTACGCATTAGCGGGGCCATAAGCGTACACGTTTTGCTGTGTATCAGATTGACGTCATTTCCTGGCCCCATGATATGTGACTAACTCTTCTCCCGTTATCAGCCCCCATTAGTCCTGCGCGCAGACTGTTTCTACAGCAAACTATCTCTGTCCAAGATGTCGGACAGATACCAAAGACTGACGACTTCTGTTTGCAGACATCAGTAACGGCCATTCCATGCCGGAACACAAAGCCAAGCCCAACCCAAACGCAAGAGGTATAGATCCTCATGAGCCCCCGCGAACGCGGGGGCTCATGAGGATCTATGCCTCTTGCCGGCGTCCTTCATATTCGAGTTTGCTGTAAGATGCAGGGTGGTTCCGCACAGAAGCTTCCATGTTAGCTGTTCCCAGCCATCATTACAGCATGCTCAGCACGCTGGTGCTGCCTTGTTAGTGTCACTGATCGAAAATCTGACACCAGGAAAAAGAGATCCTATTGTCCTGGAACTCAGACCTAATCCTCTTTCATTTTAACCCCTTTCACTGCCGGGGGCAAGGTGAAACCCACCCATCAGCAAGAGACATAAACCCCCATGAGCCCCCCGCTGTCTCATGGGGGTTTATGTCTCTTGTTATGTTCTTGGTGTCTATTTTGGGTCCCAGTTGCATTGCGTTTTTCACGCGAATGTCGGCCATTGTGCGGTCGATTCAGACTCACAGTTCGCAATCGGCACTGGCAGCGCAGGGGTTAAATCTACAGAATGGCCTGATCATTCATCCTCAACTTAGGTTGTTGAGGGACCTGCTCCAGGCAAGAAAAGGGTTAATAGTGCTCAATATCTCCTTATTAATATCAACAAGACTTACAATAGTGTTGGACAAATGGGCTAACTTAACTCATTCAGCCCGACGGCCGTATTTCCCAAATTTTGGAGGTGTCATCTAATGACTATGCACCAGTTTCGGGAGATGGATCGACCATGATAATTCAAGGGCAGTGCCAGATTAGCTTGGCGCCTGTCGGCGCCAAGCTAATCTGGCACTACCCTTGAATTATCATGGTCGACCCATCTCCTGCTGTAGTGCGTCAGGGCCGAATGGGTTAAGTTTTGAACTTTGGATGACGTAAAATAAAATAAAAACTTCTCTGCTCTTCGTCCCCCTTGTACGCAAAAGAGTTCTTTCGTTACGAACAGGGGGCAGTTCACGTGAGCATGGATTGTAAAAGAAAGGATAGAATAGTCTCAGTTAAGGCAAGACAACACTGCAGGAGAACCTGTTGTATCGCGGGCAAATTTTCGCCGTCAAAGCGCGAGCTGGAGCAGATAAGCCGGGATGACTGAATTTGCTAAAGAGTGGCTGGTACACTATATCGACAGATATTTTGCAATATCAGTAACTACGATCGAAGTCTGGACAAATATTCAGCCAAAACAAAATGACGACACAAAACTAGCAGAACAGAACAGAACAGACAAAACGGAACGGAACGGCGGGAACGAAGCGAAATGAAACAGAACAGAACAAAACAGAACAGAACAGAACACAACTAATTTAACACAAGGGAACGGAAAGGAACAGAAAAGAACAGAATGGTTAAGGGAACGGAACAGAACAGAAGAACTAAAGGACGTAAGCTGAGCTCTTTTTAGATTTTCCCTGCCCGTATCACGTTTTCAAACGGAAGCCTTATCTGAGTCTTCAGCCAAGCAAGAGCGGCTTTTAAGAGACCGCAATAATCAATCAGTTTTCACGTGGTCGCTGGTACCGCCAGACTGACGAGAGGTCGCCTTCCGCTTGGTTTCACTGAACTGGTTTCATTAGATTACCAGCTATTAATCACAACAAGCACGTCGAATTGGGCGACCTGTTAAAGTCCCAGTGAACCTGTTCACAAAACTGCCGTGGTGACAATTCTTCCTGTATTGACCCCCTTGTGCATGAAGCCACCGGTACTGTTTACAGTACTGACAGGTGGCTTCATGTAAAAGGGGGTTAATAGAGGCCTTTAGCCGGTGCTAGTGGACACAAATCATGTCTTTGAAACCATGATCGAGAATATACAAACGAAGGAAGAAACGCGCTTTGAAAAGACAAAAATCCAGACCAAAAGCCGGGGTGACAGTAAAGCATGTAAATGCAAAGAAGAACCCAACGTTCAAAGAAGCATGTTTAAAAAAGCCAATTATAACACAATGCATTAATATTTGGGATTAAATCTCTTTCAAAAACAGACATACAAACAAGTACACAATTTGCTACTTATCTTTTCGTGATGGGATGTGATCAATGCAAATTAAAAAGCTCCGTCAATACAAGACAGAGAAATCTAAATGAGTTTCAGCAAGAGGCAAAAAAACATCATCTGTGGGGGCTCATGAGCAGTTTGGAGGTGTTTGTAATTTCCCAGCAGCGAAGAGATAAAACACCCTTGTGCATACAGCCACCGACAGTACCAGACTATGTAAGCGAAATGAGTTAAAATCCACTTCTTTAAAAGTACAAGTTATTGAGTCATGGGAAACCAGACAAGAGCCAACTTGGCACTTTAATGAGCTTTGTTAGATACCATCTGAAACAGGTGGTCGGAAAAGGCAAAAGGCAAAACAGCGTTGGATGCTGTAATGCGTCTTTAATCACAGTAAACCCATTTGAGAGAGAGAGAGAGAGAGAGAGAGAGAGAGAGAGAGAGAGAGAGAGAGAGAGAGAGAGAGAGAGAGAGAGAGAGAGAGAGAGAGAGAGAGAGAGAGAGAGAGAGAACCGTTTGGAAGTAAAGCTCGCTGTTCACTTTCAAGGCAACCCAAAAGATGAATCGGCAACAAACGTGGAGAGTACTGCCTGATTCAAGTGCTTAACAGACGATTACTAAGAGTAAAAATAGCTCTTGGAAGTGAGAAGATAAGAAGAACCACATTTCCTTTTCCTAGAATTCTAGTCCTTGCATTTCGAATATTTTGCTACTGAGTTTACTAATTTGCCGCATTTGACAAACAAAAAAAAAAATCAAATCGAAACGAAGAAAGAAACACACTTAGAAAAGATAATCACAACACAGTTTGATTAATATTTCAAAACAGACATACAAAAGAGTGCACAATGCACACTGTTCTTTATTTGTTGATCGAGATGCCAACTCCGGCAAAGCTGCGTCATTACAGCTTTACGGAGAACAATTATTAATGAAAAATTGAGCTTTCAGAGACTTCATCGTTACAAGGGAATCCATTCATTTATTTACATTAGAGGCACAGACCTTGCTTTGTATTGCTGTCATTATCATTCATTAATTATCATTTGTACTTCCGTGGCCGAGTGTCACAGCTGTTAGTATCACATTTTACGCTTGTCAAACCAAAACTACTTGATAAAAATGTACGCGGTATCATGAGTAGCAGTCGAAAGGTTAATGAACATTGCGGGTTTCATGTTTCATCAGTCACGGAGCGGACCTTTCACAGTGATTCATCAGTGTTTCGCTATTAGAAATACCGACGTGGCACAACTTACGTTTTGACTATTTTACCAATTTGTTTTGGTCGACGAGTGTCAAACACACGAACTTTGATAAACAGAGTTTCGGCCTAGTAACAGTGATAGATGTGTTTTGCGTTTATCATTAGGAATACCACGGCAGTCGTTTATCACACGTTACTAGAGCACAGCAGAGGCGGGACTGTCTTTGAGTTAACAGTAATTCGGCCAGACACAGCAATCCACAAGAGGATATAAATTCTCACGAGCTTGTTCAATCGCAGGAGCTCAAGAGAATCTATGCCCCTTGCTGCAGCACAATTCACTGTACTAGTGGCCGCGAAAACCTTCCCGAAATCGGCAATCAAGAGATTTGTTACATTCATTATAACTTGTAAACTAGACCAAATTGTGTTCATTTTTAACTCACTGAGCCCTAAGTACGAACTACCCACATTTTGGAGTTATCCTCTGAGGACTGCATTACAATTCAGGATACAGATCTACCATGATAGTTCAATTGATTGATTGATTGTACATTACTCAACGTCCCGACAGCAACAAGGCTTTCTCAGGACGTGCCTGCACTGCTTGTGAAAAAAAAAAACTAAACAGAATATTGAATGTATGTCGCCAGCCGGTCCAATACGTTAAATAAACCTACGACATGGGGCCTAAATAAAGCTAAGACCATTTTAACAACACACATCCAATATCAAGAGCTACAGGCATTGCAGACAGTAGGGAGAGTTTAAAAAAGGTAAATACAGGTGAATGGACCAAGGGTAGACAGAAACACATGCCCCAAAATAGAGAAGAAAACCCACCCTGTGGGCATGATAGTTCAAGGGTGGTGGCAGAATAGCTTAGCGCCTATAGGCGCCAAGCTATTCTGCCACCACCCTTGAACTATCATGGTCGAGCCACATCAGTCTTGCTGTGGTATGTCGCGGGCAGAATGAGGTAACTGTAGATAGAATACTGATCTTTCCCGTGTACAATTTGACAATAATTTGCAGCAAAATCGGATAAATTAATATGCGTGTTTGGGGGAATTTCAAAACACAAGCCAAATCATTAGGGAACGCAACGTTTGTCTCAGACAGTAATAAATCTGACATTAAAGTATCATTGCGCACAAATCTGAAGACACGTTTCAGCACCAGTTGTGTTTGTTATGTCTTGTCGACACACCTAATGAACTTTAACAGCAGTTTGAACACGCAGCAAAAGCACACGCGTAATCGCACTTATTTATTCTGCGCTGCCGTTGGCTGGTCAGTCTATTATTAGCTGTTTCCTCGCGCAGATAGCGTTGTATTTCTAGAGCGGAGTGGAGTCATTGTCAGTTTACTTGAAATAAACAGATGACGTGTGCTGAGCTGAAATTATTTATTACATGGTATTTATATGGCGCATTTCTCATATTTATAATATAACTCAATGCGCAGAATGTAGGCCGCGAACTGCCGGAACCCAACAAGCACGCTCACGTGAATCACGCGCATTCACTCACACACTGTACATAAACACAGAACATTCACGTGGTGCTACGGGCAAGCTCAAGCGAGCTACTGAAGTTGTTTTTGGAAATGGTTTGTACTGATTTGAAATTTTATTAAGTTGGTTCAGAAACTGATACCAAGGTAATGTCCTGTGTCTAAATGAACCATAGCTAGACCTGTGTGTAGCGTGTCGTAACCGCCTGTTACAAAAGTGTATCTTTGAACAGTTACGGCGGTAGTGGGCCGTTAACTCCTAAACTCCAAGTTGTTTTGAACAGAAATTTCCATTTTTTAAGATCTTACACCCTCGCTGTCAGATTTGATATAAATTGTACATGCAGAAGAACAGAGAACAAGTTTATCAAAGATCAAAATAAATAAACATTTGTCGAAGTTAAAAAGGTCTGCTGTAATTTTCAATGTTTGCCACACTGTAAACGCCGATAACTCGGAAACTGCTTGGTACTTTGTTTTTCTCCAAATAAAAGAGAGAGGAGAGTGTATTGTTTCCGATACTGAATTCATTTTGCTTACAACAGGAGAGATTAACCCATTCAGCCCTGACGCACTACAGCAGGAGATGGGTCGACCATGATAATTCAAGGGCAGTACCAGATTAGCTTGGCGCCTGTCGGCGCCAAGCTAATCTGGCACTGCCCTTGAATTATCATGGTCGATCCATCTCCTGCAACTGGTGCATATAGTCATTAGGTGACGCCTCCAAAATTTGGGAAATACGTGCGTCGGACTGAATGAGTTAAAACAGTTTCGGAAAATAACTTGATGCACAATTTTCAGCAGATCTGCTTTCTAAATAACACGAATTCTGCCTGCCCGCAGAGACTGGCCCCATTAAATAGCCTCACACTGAGGGTGACATTTTGGGCTTAGGAGTATGACTAAAGGCTCCGCCGCACTTGCCGGTTGTGCCCCGATTTTGAAGCCGATTCACCTATCCGATTGCGATCGGATGACGTCATATATCCGATCCGATCGCAATCCGCGGCTGGGAATCGGGTGTTTAGAAACTGCTCTATTTTCCCGATCCGAATCGGCCCCGATTGTAAGCTTCAACCAATCAGAGCGCGTCTCGCAAAGCGCGTCGTTTCAGTTTGCAAATGGCGGAAGATCAGTCAACCACCTTCGTTGCCGATGTTTCGCCCGCCTCAGTCTTCCCGAATATGATGCAAAACTGCTGATAATGCAAGCACATCATCATCACTGTCCAAACTAGCAGCTATTTCGCTGAACAGGTACGACCTTGATCTTCGATTCAAACCGGTCGGCTAAATAAAGTCGGGGCATGTGTGGCAGTGCACACGTTTTTGCAGTCCGGTCCGATCACACTCCGATTCGAAACTGCTCAAGAATCGGCCTCAAAATCGGGCATGTGTGGCGGGGCCTTAATACATAGGGGTCCGTGGATAGTAGCTTTGACTAATGCAAATCCACTGCGCCACCGCGTGCGCGCAAGCGCCTATACTAAGCTCAAGACTAAATCTTGAGCTTAGTATAGGCGCTTGCGCGCACGCGGTGGCGCAGTGGATTTGCATTAGTCAAAGCTACTATCCACGGACAACTATGGACTAATACGGGGCGAGGATTACGACATAGATCACACGCAGGTAACACACACCACTTTCATAACAAAGAAGTAAAGAAAGAAAGAAACAAAGAAACAAAACCAAATAAGCAAGCAACTAACCAAGCAAGCAACTCACTAACCAACCAACTAGCCAAGCAAGCAAAGAAACCGAGAAACAAAGAAAGAAACAAAAACAAAAACAAACACAACTTTGAAACATACAAACAAAAGAAAAGAAAACAAACAAACAGTTCACCTCAGATAACTTCTGCATCATAAAATATAAAGGCCTAAATAATGTCCACGCTATCTCCCATGTCAACTAGACCTCAGTATTTGTTTTTATTTTTGATTATTTTTTAAATTATAATGTAGGCCACCCCCTCTGATGTATCTTTAAAGTGCATTCTGAACGTTCGCAATGAAACCATCCCCATCAAGTAATTATTATCAGCTATAACGCTATTTCTGAAGAGTGGTCCCAGTAAACAAAAGCCCATACGGCCGACTTCAGCCGCGATGGGCTCGCGCACGGCCGTGCGGCGCGGGCCCGCCGCAGCCGAAATCGGCCTTATGACCTTTCGCGTGCTGGGTCAAATTTACGATTTTGACTACGTCGGAAGTCCGTAACTCAGACAAGGGGCACAACTCTTCCTTTGTAGGCACCCATAGAGACTCTTCTACGCCAGGACGATTGCCGGGTTTTTATCGCGGCAAAATAAATGGTTGCGGCGTTAGGTTTCGTGTTTACAACACAATCATCTGGTTTTCATCTGCTATATAGTTTCTCAGCATGGCCGGTATCTGCGGCGCACACTCCACAGTGTTAAGTATTACGTATGTTGCTAGGTCTCATCTCGTTAGCTGTCGGAGCTGACAGCACACTCAAATGCAAGAGGCATAGATCCTCATGAGCCCCCGCATCCGCGGGAGCTCATGAGGATCTATGCCTCTTGCTGGCTTCATGTCATATCTGTGGGCCTCAACTGAGCCAGACCAGGTTATGGGGCATTGCCTGCGTCTGGTTTCGGCAGCATGTTTTTCCAGCTGCTGGGTCAAAGGTATTAACGGGATATTGTCTTTTAAAAGCATGGAAGACGTAAGACATATCGTTAGTGATTATAACCACGCCTTTGTTTATTTTGCTTTGAAAGCGGACGCACATATTCTTGATTGGCATTTAAGGGCTCTTATTTCATATTTCGTGACACATTGCTGCACGCCCATTTTGATGTTTTGTGCCTGGAAATCACGATGAAAATGCTTCACCCCCCCCCCCTCCCCTCCCCCCTTTCAGTGGCGTAAGAAGATGGGGAGGGGAAGGGGAGGGGGAAGAAGGTCATGTGGGGGGGGGGGGAGGCAGCGTACTTAACGTTACTCTTTCCAGCCTCCAAAACACATCGTCAGTCAAAGAGCGGGAGTGTTGGAACGGCGGAGAAGGGCAGTGGGTGAATGGGGGAGGGCATTTGACAGTTCAACCGAAAATCAAACTATGAGGTGGGAGTGGGGGGTGGGAAGGGGGGCGACGTCCAGCATTTATTAAAAAAATTGTAGAACTTTTACTCCTCCAAAATACATTTTTTACTCAAGTATTTTTGGAAAGGGGGAGGGGGGGGGGGAGGGGGGCAGGTCATACTCTGCCCGCTCACCCTTTTATTTTCTTTGGGGAAATCAGGGTCCCCTGTTCCACTCCCCCCCCCCCCCCCCCCCCCCCGCCCTCTCTCATCCCCGTGTTCTCGTACGGTTGAAATAGTTGAAATACAGCTGAAATACTGAACCATTTTGTTGCAAAACGTGGTAATCATTCATTCATCGATCACTGATTAAACCCATCACTGCCGAGAAAAATAAACAAGATCAAAATACAAGAGGGCTCACGAGAATCTAAGCCTTTTGCTTACGATTACTTTGTATTATAGACGTTACTCGAAAATCCTAAATAGTTCCAAATTGCCCTCATTTCGACGAAAATAGTGGCTTAACCCCTTCACTGCCGAGAGAAAAAAGTGAACACGATCCAACTCGCAAGAAACATAGATCCTCATGAGCCCCCGCGAATGCGGGGGCTCATGAGGATCTATGCCTCTTGCCGAGACCAATTTGTAGCCAAGTTTCTTGGACGGTGTTGGCTTTTGGTCGTTGAATGAACCACGACATGACGTGCAGTGGCAGCGAAGGGGTTAAATGCCCGGACAAACATGCGATCGCAATTCTGATTTCCGGGAAAAGAAAAGTCTATTAACAAAGACTCCAGCAACACAACCTGCAGCCACTGGCAATGAAAGGGTTAAATGGTATCTTTTTTTAACTCTATCATGGCTGATCCGTCTTCGGCGAATTGAACAACCGAGCAATGCCGCGAGCAAATAGTAAGCACGTGATAAACAAACAAATGATAAAAACAGGAAATGTTTCGGTCTCACAAGTCGGACGGACACACCCTTACCAGACGGAAGGAACAATGTCCTGGTAGTAAAACTCAGCGGTACAAGCGTTGTATTCAAGTCGCACACCATTTTCTAATGATTAGCCGACGATATAGTCCTACGGTAATCCTATTTGTATCTTTGTCAGCACCGTCAATCACTGTCCAACGCACCACCCCTCATCAAACTAATTTTAGTTGCTGATAGAAATCCTCAGAGTCTCCTCACTGTAATACGTCTAGTCCGAAATAGCCTAGGCGGTAAGCCGGTCGGAACAAAGGGAACAACTGAAAATGGGTTCAAGTCCCCGTCCCGGCCCTGGTAGCTGGGCTCGCAAGCCAGGGAAAAAGACGGGCGTGTTCAGTAGCATGTCCGTCGAACGGTTCTGGTAAATCAAAGTGGCACAGGCGCAATGCGCCTAAATTGATCAGTGTTTAAGTCTTACCCCATAAGCAATAGATGTCCCTGTCTATTAAGACCCACCCGTTAGGACTGTCTATCATCATTCCGGTGCCAAACCCCGAACTAAGCAACCAACCAACTGTATCTTAAAAAAAAAAAAAAAAATTTACAGTGAAAAGAAAACTGAAAACATTGCTAACAATTCGCATGACAGTTCGCTGGTTTAAATTGACCCCTTCAATGCTAGTGCCGGGACGCAGATTGTGTTTTTGAAATCTTTGTTAATTCAACGTCAAAGGAACACGGGCATAAAGTGGTGTCAGCAAGAAGCATAGACGCCCACGGGCCTCCGCAATTGCGAGTGAACGTTGCCAATAAGTCCAACATCTCACGCGTCATTTTGTGTGTTGGTGGTCTAAGACGTTGTACCTCACTGCCCGGAAACTGTCGCGAATGACCCCTACCTCTCGAAGATGTAATGAGAGCGAGAGGCAGAGAGCTGTAGAACGGCGGCTTAAAGAGTCGCTGCACCTTCTGTAATTCATGTAACTCTTTTCCACTTGCCAGTGGAAGGGGGTCTGCGTAATGAGAAACCACAGGCGCTCGACTGCAGGCAAATACTTTTCCATTATCACGTCTTGAGCGCCTGTGCTTTTTCAAGTGGGGTGCATTCATACTTAACCTATAGACACACAGTGGCTCATGAAATTGCATAATTATCTTTGATAGTAAACGTGATTCTGCAAGTATAAATTGTATGTACATTTAACCCATTCTACCCCAGACGCACCACAGCAAGATAAGGATCGACCATGATAGTTCAAGGGTGATGCCAGAATAGCTTGGCGCCTATGGGCGCCAAGCTATTCTGACATCACCCTTGAACTATCATGGTCGATCTGTGTCCTGCACTGCAATGCAGTCTTCAGAGGACAACGGCAAAATTTAAGGATTTCGGTGTTGGGGTAGAATGAGTTAAAGCGATCTGCTCCAGGACAGACACTGATTGCTAAACTTCACCGATACAACGGGTTATCAATTTTGCCTGCAACAAAGACTTTTTTCAAAGTCGATACAAGTAGGTACACGTACGAGAGGTTTTGCCTTTTGATTGTAAGGGACTGATCTCTCCTGCGAACAAAGGGGAAGAGTGAAATTTCACTGTACGACATTCACACATAATTGTTCAGTACACCCCAAGCGTTGGCACGCCCCACTCAAGGTTGGGGCGTGCCATTGCTTGGGGTGTAGCAATAATTAAAGTAAGGCATTTTGTCTAACATTATTGTAAGACATTCTAAGAGCATTTATACATGATATATTGCGAACTTGTAACCCTTTCCTGCCTGAAGTAGATCGCTGTAACTATAATTACAGACGGTTTGACTCATTGAAGACGCGTCCCATTCGGATAGGTGGCATGACGCCGCGTATTATAGCGCATCGTTTCTCGAATGTGTCAAGTTAGTCCCTTCCGAATACCACTTTCTGCAATCTTCGTTAATTCAACGCCAAAAAAAAGCCCAAACCGCCCTAGTAACATGGATCCAAGCGATGCCAGCAAGGTGAATAGGCATGATGCCAGCAAGAGGCATAGATCCTCATGAGCCCCCGCAGTTGAGGGGACACAGGAGGATCTATGTCTCTTGTGCTTAGTAGGTCGTGATTTTGTTTCTCTCTCGGCAATCGAGGGGTTTAAACCTGAAGCATCCAATCCATGCTTACAGATGCAAGTGTCCCTGCAAGAGAAACCTACACCACTGAGTACTGGTATATGTATTTGCCACCGTTATGAATAATAATAATAATAATGCATAGCATTTATATGGCGCATTTCTCATATTTATAATATAACTCAATGCGCAGAATGTAGCCGCGAACTGAACCCAACAAGCACGCTCACGTGAATCACACGCATTCACTCACACACTGTACGTAAACACAGAACATTCACGTGGTGCTAAGGGCAAGCTCAAGCGAGCTACTGACGGTATTTGGAAATCGTTTTGTATTTGAAATTTTATTAAGTTGGCTGAAACTGATACCAAAGTGGAGGGGGAGGAAGAGCCGGAGTACCCGGAGAAAGAACCCCCGACGGTCCGCCCAAATTAACGGTGACACTTACTAGAGGAGAAAAATCCGACGCCGGAACCCGGAATCGAACCTCGCACCTTTAGCATTGGTGGCAGGCGCCTTAACCACTGCGCCACGGACCGCCCCACGCACGTACGCACGCACGCACGCACGCACGCACGCACGCAATCACGCACGCACGCACGCACGCACGCACACACACACACACACACACACACACACACACACACACACATGAAGCAGACAATTTCACGAGCCCCCGCACCGGCAAAAGCCCCACAAGCAGCTACGCCTCATCCGGCAGAAATCCGTTCCCAGTACGCAAAGGGCAATCGTGCCGAAGTCGTCCTCAGTGGGCTCGTGCACTTTGCGCACTGGGCAAGAAACCGCCCTTTACTTGCCAGTCACATGCAGGTCTCTCCGATAAGCGAAGGGCCAAACTGGACGCGTCGTCCGCAAAAAAACAATCAGGCAAGAGGCATAGATCCTCATGATCCCCCGCCTGCAGGCGGGGGCTCATGATGATCTATGCCTCTTTTGTGGTCCGAATTTCCGGTCAACTAAATCAGTTCAGCCAGCGTGGGTTGATCAGGATCCATGGGGATCTATGTCTTACGCACTAAGCAAATTCATCAGCCAAGTCAATCAAGCAGGCTCGGGCGCGCTTAATCAAGAAAGACCTTTTTGGACTGAGAAAGGAGGTATATGTATGTGAGTGTGTGTGTGTGTGTGTGTGTGTGTGTGTGTGTGTGTGTGTGTGTGTGTGTGTGTGTGTGTGTGTGTGTGTGTGCGTGCGTGCGGTTGTGCGTGAGTGGCATTATCCATCGAAAATGGTGATATGAAAAGTGCTTGAAACTTTTTTAAAAATAAAAACCGTGTACAAAATACAGGAAACGTCGGGAACGTAATGAATCGCCAGAGGCCCCACAGTTTTTTCTTGTGATATCCCAGGCAGTTTGTAATAAGCAAAGTAGTTTATGTAGACAGATCGAGTGCTGTCGGAACCTCTGAAAAAAGCGTTGTTATATCCGAAGTGACTTCGTTATATCCGTCCTTGTTAAAAGTGAAATAGACCGTATTTTCAAAATACCTCAGTACACACATTTTTGTCTTGCCGATCGTCTATGGCGTACAACCAAAAGACAACCAACAACCAGACTACATTTCTTATAATTAAAAAAATGTTCGCTTTTTAATGGTTGATATGTACTGCAAAACTGATGACAATCCGCAAATTCATTTTTTAGGGACGTAGCACCCTGTCGTGCAGACTTCTTTACCGTGTGCCGGCCCCCCGGCCCCCCCCCCCCCTCCCGCACGCCCTCTCCCCCTCCCCCCCCCCCCCTTTCGGGTCCCGGTTTGACAGATTTTGCCCAACCAATGGCGGTGGCGGTGCGAAGTTCCCAGACTTTTCATTAAAAAATCATTAAAAAAACTCATCGTTTCTTGTCGTCGACCTGAGACAGGAGATGCCCGCTCCTTTCAGTGCTTCACGGCTTTAACCCTTTCACTGTCGGTAGCGCTTTTTGTCGCGATGATTCCTGTCGGAATCATCGCGACAAAAAGTGCTACCGACAGCCAAAGGGGTTAAACCCTAGCACTCGGCCAGTCTGTGGTCAGCCTCTAGTGTGCCTCTTAGCACGTGCTCGCCGGATGTCACTCAGATCGAGGCTCATTTGCATGCGGAAGTCCGTGGACTAGTCAGTCGAGAGATCATTGTGTCAGTCAAAGACTGTGCGATGATTAGCCGAAACGTCTATTTTGACACAGATCTTCATGAGTTCCCGCTCACGAGGGGCTTAAGAAAATCTGTGCCGCCTGCTGGACGCATTTACGTCCGTGTTAATGAAATTTAAGCTCATTTGCACCGAGCACAGAAGTCTGCAATCAAGTAAGCAAGGCTGCAAGAGGCACACATGCACATAAACCCTCGCATTTAGCGGGAGCCCATGAGAAGCTTTGCCTCTTTCCTAACTCTTTACATCTGTGTTATTCAGATCGAGATTAATGTATGTCATATGGAATTCGTTGAGCTTATCCAGTACGCAAAATGCCAATGGGCCGAAGTCGGTCGAAGTGGGCCCGCGCACGAGACTGAGAGTGCGCGGGCCCGTTGCGGTCCGGACTTCGCCCCTATGGCTTTTGCGTGCTGGGTAGAGGATAGTGTTCCAGGGTGTGCCATCGCCAGCCACTCAAAGTGTCTGAGGTGCGATGTCCAGTGTTGCCACTCAGGGTAAACAATACAGATATAAATGGACCTCAACCTGCCCTAGCCGAAGCACACTAATCTCCTATGCAGATCGATGATCGGGTCAAACTCACGTCGCTGAACAATTACGTCATACTTCCCACTCAAGGATTGGCCGCCAGAATGCTGCGCTGCTTTAAATTGTAAAAAAAAAAAAAAAACCAATATTATTATACGCCACATAACGCGCGCAGGTCACTAGATCAACTTATAGTGAGTGCAGGAAAGAGTATGCAACACTGCAGAGAATGTTTTGCTGCTTTCTCAAACAAATATTTTCTAAAACAAATTAAGCCCATAGTAGACACATTTAGTTTGGTTAACTCTGTTAACGAGTAATGTGCATAAGAAAGCTTCGCTTCGACTTCCGGGTCACCACGCACTTCATAGGTCAATTTCCCCAAGAATAATTTTACGTTTGCTGAACGTTCATTTGGACACACAGGGCGGGCTAGGAGCGCAGCGCCCTGGGCACAAAACACACAATCATTAAGTTTTACTGTTGAAATATGTAACGCGTGTGTGCACACACGAGTGCTGAGAACCGCACAGCATGCCGTATTTGGGCGCATGTATCAAACATTACCATGGTAAATATTCAATAAAACCTCAACCAAATATTTGGGACAAGTGCAGCGGCAGCAACTGCACTGGGCATATCACGAAAAAGGCCAACAGCTTATTGTAAAGTTCCCCTTCGCTTCCGGCAGCGCCAAACGGCTGAGTCCGCTGTTCGACTGAGACATTTTTCATTCACCGCAATTGCGGGGGCTCATGAGGATCTATAACTCTTGGCGAAACCACCTTGTATCCAAATTCCTTTGACGGCTTCGGATCTTTTTAAGCTGAATTTACAATGACTTTCAAGAATTTGGGTCAGTGAAAGAGTTAACAGATAATTATTGGAAAACAAAGGCGAACTCATGATCCTGATGGTGTAAGCCTCTAACAGATCGACGGGAGTTCGTCTATGAAGTAGGGTCTCGAGTGCTCACACAGGCAATGGCCAATTTTGCGACCGCCCGCTCTTGACTGATTAGATTCCGCGGACACTTTCTTCCCTGATATGTCCACTTGCTGACCGCGCGCGCGACTGAGACAGGCATTGCTGAGCGCGCAGTCATATCTAGGAGGACCGTGTTTTATAGATGGGCAGTGATCTGCCCAAGGACCCTTTGTTCACTGGAAGGGGTGGGTGTGGGGGGTGGGGGGGGGGGGGTCTTGGCCCCATCCTTGTTCGGCATCCTGTCTCGAAAGACAATGGGAGTATGCGCTTGCTGGGTCAGTCACTGGAGTGACCTCTCCAGTGCGCAAGCCTGGGCGAAGTGTATGGAGATCCTGGGATGCCCAGTCGTCAAGATCCCCCTCTCGGCCTCGCTGATGTATCCAAAGGAATGCAAAGCAGTACGTTTGGTACCAGTTTGGCTGCAGGAGCTGCCAGAACAGTGCGTGAATACAGGCAGCTGTCTGCCTTCGGGGCTCCACTCCTGATTTGAAGGGTTTACTCCCCCACATTTGGCCGTTGGATCCAACCTGATCTCCTCCGTCCTCTAGCCGTTGGCTGTCAGAAACAGCTCATCCGCCTAGTGGTGCAATGTGAACACCACCCCCTCACGTGGTTTAGCCCACCAGCTGAGGTGGTTTGCCAGGGTGTGGCGCTTGGAGCCAGCACGTGAGAGATTAAGGAGATGGATGAGGACCAGTGATGTCCGTCCGTCCTATGTAGGACGCAGCTGCCGAACAGCAAAGGTACTACCTCTATCCAGAGCCCCCTACACCCATCCACATAACCATTTAAACCCTGAGAACAACATTGTCGAATATTCCAGATATTATCTGAGGTCTACTTCATTGTTGCACGAGGTAAGTCGACCATGATAGTTCAAGGGTGGTGTCAGAATAGCTTAGCGCCTCCAGGCGCCAAGCTATTCTGACACCACCCTTGAACTATCATGGTCGATGCTCTTGCTGTCATATCCTGTCATGTGCTTAATGACAAAAAAATGACTGTCAAATTACTGTTATGTCACTTCTGGTCATGACTCACGCAAGCTGGTTATTTTATTTTATTTTATTTTATTTTTTTTATTTGTTGGTCGTGTGCAAAACGTGTCCCAACAAAAGACGACGTTTGTTTATAGACGTGACGCGCCCTTTCCGCTCCCCCGCTTTACACTGGTTGTCTCCCTCGATTCGCTACCCCTTATCAGCGGTAGCGAATCGAGGGAGACAAACAGTGCGCCATGCCCCTCATCCAGTATAATCCCAAACCTTGGCTCAACTAAAATAACTCGCTCGTCATGCAGAGCCATAACAGTCGGTTTTATGTATTGTTCTCAAATAACCTTTCTTTCTGCTATACAAAGAATGAACAATATTTGTTTCAATATTCTGTCAAAGTCGTGTGTGTGTGTGTGTGTGTGTGTGTGTGTCTGTGTGTTTGCGTTTGTGTGCGTGTTCGTGTTTGTTTGTGTATGCGTGCTTGTGGGTGTGTTTGTGTGTGTGTTTACGTGTGTGTTTGTGTGTGTGTTCGTGTGTGTTTGTGTATGCGTGCTTGTGTGTGTGTGTGTGTGTGTCTGTGTGTGTGCGTTCGTGTGTGTTTGTGTGTGTGTTCGTGTGTGTTTGTATATGCGTACTTGTGGGTGTGTTTGTGAGTGTGTGTGTGCGTTTGTGTGTGTGTTCGTGTTTGTTTGTGTATTCGTGCTTGTGGGTGTGTTTGTGTGTGTGTGTGTGTTTGTGTGTGTGTTCGTGTGTGTTTGTGTATGCGTGCTTCTGGATGTGTGTGTGTGTGTGTGTGTGTGTGTGTGTGTGTGTGTGTGTGTGTGTGTGTGTGTGTACTATTTGCGTGCGTATGTCTGTGTGCGTGTGTATAAAGCTGAAGTCATCATTTTTGGCTGTGAGCAAACTAAACAGTAATAGCAAATTAGACCGGAAACAAAATGATGGGCGATGGACTGCGATTTTGAATGGCCGTATTTTCAAAGCCGTAAGGTCTAAAATGACAGACTAGCACAAACGATTTTTTTTTTCGTACAAACTAACTGTACTATAGTCATGAACTTTAAAAACGCAGCAAAATCAATCGCAAATTTATGATAAACACGCCATCCATCCATCCAACAAACAGTTACACGGATACAAAATGCAAAATAAGTCAAGCAAAAGGCATAGAACCTTATGAGCCCCCGCGTGGAAGTGGGGGCGGGGGGGGGGTGGGGGTGGGGAGGGGGGGGGGAGATGGGGGAGGCTGATCCAAAGCTATCGCTGTCACGTTTTTGAAGCGCGTTATTGTACAGCTGTACGTGTCTCATTCCACGACTATCTCACGGAATGCCAAACCGTTCATCTGGTCTCATCAGGGATCAAGGCAGGCGTTTAATGTCATTAATAATTTCCATCATACTCGCACCCCTTAAATCCGGTGAGGAGGCCCTTTTGCCCTTTGTGACTATTCTGTCTTACCAGCAAACTAGATATACAGAAATAGACCCTCATGGTGGCCCCGCAGTGTACAAAGGTCTATGACAATGTATGCTTATCGCAATTAATAGAAGAGTTCTTTTGGCGTTTACGAACTACTGATGACGTCAGTCAGAGCGCCAGGCTTCTAAACTCCTATACAGATCGACGCTCAAGCGCGTCTGCGATACTTAAAAATGACATGACTAATTGTATCATACCTCCCACTCAAGGATTGGCCAGAATACGCTACGGGATGTCCACGTGCTGTTTTAACCCATTCAGCCCTGACAAGCTACAGCAGGAGATGGATCGACCATGATAATTCAAGGGTAGTGCGAGATTAGCTTGGCGCCGGCTGAATGAGTTGACCAATTACACCCTGAGGCTGAATATTTTTTTTCAAATTTACTTATTGTTCTACGAAGGATTCATTACAAATTAAGTGGTATATCAGCTATTTAAGGTCAGGGGTGGTGCCAGAATAGCTTGGCGCTTCAGGCGCCAAGCTGTTCTGGCACTTCCTCTGAACTATCACATTCAATTTTATTTCAAACAATAGTGTATCAGGATGGAAAGGGCCTACAAACCCCTCTGCAGTTCCTGTGTTGGCTCATGAGGATCTAGATACCGATTATTATAGACGAAAAGAGCTCCAACTGTTGTGATGCCTTGCCATCCGCTTAATGTGCGCCAAACATGCTACGCCGGAAAATGAAACTCTATTAATGACCCCAACCGTCCATTTTTGTCTAGGAGACCAAACGCATCAAGTTACAAATGTTCCAATTATTAAAATTTATTCAGTTGCCGCTACGAATCTTTTTTATGTAGGGCGGAATAGAGAGAGTTGGGTTCATTCAAAGTTTATTAGAAAGATTCATAATACATTCGGCACGTTTTAACCCCTTCACTGCCGATAAAAAAAATGATCATGATCCAATTGCAAGAGACATAGATTCTCATGAGCCCCCGCGACCGCGGGGGCTCATGAGAATCTATGCCTCTTGCTGAGACTAATTTGTATCTACATTTATGGGACGGTTTTGGCTTTTGGAGGTTGAATGAACACGGATTTCAGAAACAAAAACGTACGTACAGTGGCAGGGAAAGGGTTGACGGCGCTCATGAGGATCTGTGCCTGTGGGACACAGTAGGGAAGGGTTTCAATGTTAGAGTATCATCGTCAAATCCCGTGAAATAAGCCAGACTACCATCGCTGACAATTCCAGACCAGTGAGACGGACAGATTCTGCTGAAGCGTGGCAACATGCTAGTCTCAGATCACCGGTAAGCAAAGCTCCCGCGGGCCGCGTCACCCTCATTCAGGCTGACTTCCGCCCGAGGGCTGTTCGCTTTCAGTGCTGGAGCCAAATAACCCTGATGTAAAAGGATACAGGGCTGGAGGGTCGCCATGTTAACCCCTTGGCTGCCAGTGGACGCAAAGTTATGTTATTAGAAAGCACTGCTTAGTCCTGCGCCAGTCACGCAAGATTTAGCTCACTCATGCAACTGATCCTAGGTCTACACTGGTGGCGCCTTCTGTCTCAAGAAGGCTTACTAAAAATGTGCACACCATTCATTGTGAAATTTTGAAGACCACCATTTTGAATATGGAATAATCATTATGAAAGCAAATCTGCGGCCCTCATTTCCAAGCTAATCGATGAACGTCCAGCACATTTTTGTACTCCTCCAAAACTAAGCTCCTATGTTGAATACCAAAATGGGAGTTTACTGCGCAAGACTGACCAGCCAATTGAATCGTCCCTCTCATTTCATTTGGTTCCGACAGCCAATCGTACACTCAGTATTGAATGGTGGTTTACGACTTGAATGACCAACCAATAAGATTGTCTGTCTAACGTTATTTCGGCTTCTCAAAGCCAATATCGCGAAGTCCGAACCGAATGGTGGTTTACCACTTGAATGACCAATCATTCGGGTTGTCTCTTATTTCGGTTAGGCCCACGGACCAATCACGAAGTCTGTATTTGTTCAGGTCTCGAGGGATGTTGATCTTTAGGTCCCAAGTTTGTGTTGATTCTACTTAGAGAGGTCTGCAAATTTGGATTCAGTCGTTTGACCACCACAATGTTCACGCTCATTCCGTTTGCGATGGACTCTGATTCTCATGAGTCCCTGCAGCTGTAGAAAACATTAGCCTCTATGCCACTTGCGGACTAGACTTTAACCAAACGCTTAACCCCTTCTCTACCACTGGAAGCATGTTTTGTTTCTGAAATATGTGTTCCTTCACAGACGAAAAAAACACTTCCGTCCAAGGGACCCATGAATATAATTTGGTCTTAGCAAGAGGCATAGATCCGCATGAGCCCCCGCAAGTGCGGGGGCTCATGAGGATCTATACCTCGCAGTTCGGTGCTCGGATTTTCTCGGCCGTGAAGGGGTTATATACTTCAGCCCTCCCACGGATGGTGCTATCGAGGCATCGACTGTGGTTTCAATCGGTGACACTGACTGCTCACTATTGAAGTCGCAGCTGAATTTATCTATTGTCATTTCCAAATAAGGACAACTTAACCTCTTCAATGCCGAGGTAAACTGAACAACACACATCAGCAAGAGGCATACATCTTCGTGAGCCCCCGGATCTAAGCCTCTTGCTGAGACCAGTTTGTAACCATATTTCTGTGATTGTTTCGGCATTGGGCAGATGATTGGACAAAGCTTCAAGAGACAAAAATATGCGTTAGTGGCAGTGAATAGGTTAATGCATTGAACAGGACTGACTGAGTTTACTCTATGAATCAATCAGTCAATCAATCAATCAAATGATCGATCGATCGATCAATCAATCACTACAGCTCGTTTGCTTTCGTTGAGACTAAGGACTAAATACTTTAATTTAAAAGGCCAATGTTCTAAGACCTTTTAACCGAGTGTTGATTCCGCAATTATAGTTCCCGCCACGTGCCAGCTGCTCCATTTAATCAGTCTCGTCCGGCGGGTCAGTTGTCTGTAAACTCTGTGTCCACTACTTCGCCTTCACACCTCGGGCTAGCCTTTTCAGGACGAAATACGCCAACGTGGTTTTGCCACCAAGAGGATGATATCGCAAAGCGAGATCAAGACCCTATATTCAAGTGTCCGAACTGAATTCAGTGTCACCGATTTCGTTTCCAAACTTTGTCAATGCCATCATTTGTGAGCTGATCTGTGGCGCTGGAAAGGGAGGATGGGGGAGCGGGCGGGGTATGGGGAATGGGGTGTGGGGGAGATACAACGCCGGATGGTGAAAGAACAGCTTTCACACAGTCAAAAAACATGGAGGGGGGAGATGGGGGGGGGGGGGGGGGGGGGGGGCGGATTTGGGGTCAGAGTGGAACCAACAGTGTGGCAACAGACTTATCAGGTTTCACGAAATAACCAGGACGTTTATACTGATCACGAAGAACTTATTTGGCTTTCACTTTTCACGATGAATATTTTTTTCAGTGATCACAAGGATGAACAAAATTTTGTAATCACGAATCACGCGAACCGAAACAATCATCACCCCCTCGCCGATCCCCTATTTTTAGCAAGCACGGTCGATCCATCGCCCGTACCTAGCGCTAGAAATAAAACAGTATTGCGACTTCAGTTGTGCCATAAAACTTTCTAGACAATTCAAGCTCAAATTTTTGTTTTAAACAGCAGCATTTTCTTTTTACTGACTTCGATTCAGGGGTCAGTCGCAGGAGAGTTTAGTCCTGTGTTATAGCAGAGCACCTTGCTTAGTGGCTGGCGCAGGACTACGCTCACGCATGCATCTGGGCCCAGGGATTTAGTCTTCCAATTTAATGGGAGGGCTAATTCGGAGATACCGCAAGCAGCTCACTGAGACACCATGAATCCTCCCGAGAAAGGAAGATTCCCCGTGTCTCAGTGGATGTGTGTGTCCACGCAGCCAGAATCTGACCCTTCGACGTAAAAGGGACAATACCCCGTGCCTCAGTGTCAGTGTCCTGCGGCAAATAGCCGTCTCTTATGACGAATTTAACCCATAGCACCCTGACATAATACGACAGGATGTAGTTCGACCATGATAGTTCAAGGGTGGTGTCGGAATAGCTTGGAGCCTCTCGGCGCCAAGCTATTCCGACACCACCCTTGACCTATCATGGTCGATCTGTCTTCGGAACTGTGGCGCAGACAACAGAGGATTTTTCTAGCATTTGATGATTTCGTCCTCAGGGTTTAATGGGTTAGTATTGTATTTGTTTCAGCCCAAGATGTATCGAGTTACATCTATTTGTTCTCAGAAAATCAGGAAACAGTTAAAAGGACAGCATCCCGTTTTAGCCAAGACATACATTCTGTCTCTGGTTTCAGCAAGGCTTTCAGGCACGTTTGTTTCTTCCCTTTACTCTGTACCGTCCTTCAGGTTCTTCGGTCACGTGGTTCCGTCGTGACAGTTCACACAGTTTGATCAAACAACCCAAAATGTATAGATGAAAAAGCTTTTCTTTAAAAAAAAAGAAGAAGAAAAAACCCCTCAACTAACCTTCAGTCATTGCGAGGCGAGGCGAAGGGACCAGTAGCATGTTGGTCGCCATATTAATGATGATTATTAATATTTGTTATTCTGCTACTTTTATTATTATTATTATTATTATTATTATTATTATTATTATTATTATTATTATTATTATTATTATTATTATTATTATTATTATTCCATTAAACAAATACTGAAAAAGTTGTTCTATTATATATACTTATATTTGGTGAGTGAGTAACTGTGTGAACGTAAAGTCACACATTTCTAAATGAGTACATAAGTATACGTGCTTTTTTAAAGCTACACTTTCATGATCTAGCTCCCCCACCCGGGTCTGCCCTGGGGGACTTGGGTGGGGTTAGGTATTTTTTAGTTCCCAGGGTCACCCTGGTCAGCCCCACAGGGTGGGTTTTTCTCTCTATTCTGGGGCATGTGTTTCTGTCTACCCTTTGTCCATTCACCTGTATTTGCCTTTTTAAAACTCTCCCTACTGTCTGCACTGCCTGTAGCTCTTGATATTGGATGTGTGTTGCTAAATGGTCTTAGCTTTATTTAGGCCCCATGTGTTAGGTTTATTTAATGTATTTGACCGGCTGGCGACATACATTCAATGTTCTGTTTAGTTTTTTTCACAAGCAGTGCAGGCACGTCCTGAGAAAGCCTTGTTGCTGTCGGGACGTTAAGCAATGTACAATCAATCAATCATGATCTAGCTATGATTGTACAACTCGATGTTGAAAGGGCACATTTCAGCGCTTTCTGCATTTCTTAAAGATGCACTCTTAAAATCTAGCCGAACGGTTAGCTTTTGAAAGTGTTTCTTTAACAATTTCCGAAAGCACTCACCGACCTCCGCTTTACGTGCTCGGTGTATACACACGAACAGAAATTTGAAACAGCTGTTCCGTTTTGAATGCTAGGGCTTTGTAAAAAGAAGTATCGATTGGAAGATGTGTGTGCTGGTTGTGATTTTGGACCTTACGGCTTAGAACCGTAAGATCCAAAATTACAGACCAGCAAACATTTACAATACAGAGTAAAATATGGGCACAAGTTCAGCTTCTGTCTGTCTGTCTGTCTGTCTGTCTGTCTGTCTGTCTGTCTGTCTCTCTCTCTCTCTCTCTCTCTCTCTCTCTCTCTCTCTCTCTCTCTCTCTCTCTCTCTCTCTCAAAACTATACGTTTCTAAATTGAATGAATCAACAGTTAATAGTCTCCTGGCGCAGTGGTTAAGGCGCCTGCCACCAATGCCAAAGGTGCGAGGTTCGATACCGGGTTCCGGCGTTGGACTTTTCTCCTCTGGTAAGTGTCACCGTTAATTCGGGCGGACCGTCGGGGGTTATTTCTCCGGGTACTCCGGTTCTTCCACCCCCCCCCCCCACCCCCCCAACCCCCACACTTTGGTACCGGTCTCAGGCCACTTTTACAAATTTCAAATACAAGCGATCAAAAATCTCTGTAACTTCAGTAGCTGACTGGCCCTTCGTTTGTCTTGTACTGTGTTTGTACTGTGTTTGTCTTAAATGGCGTAAATCTGTGTCTGTTTCGTGAGTGTGTGTGTTGGGTTTCAGGCGCGGCGCTTTGAGTCGATTTCCCCAAAATTGAGAAAAAGCGCCTATATAATAACGGTATTATTATTATTATTATAAATAACAACAGCAAACAAACATTGACGTTATTTCACTTTGGTGTATAAAAGCCTCACGATAATCAGCCCTTGCAAAACTATATATATGCTGCTAACTGCGTGTTAGAAACATCAGCTCCATCTCGAACTGTTCCTCCGAAACAATGAACTAATCGAACATGTTTCTGAACCTCGACTGTTGGGTGTCATATCTAGTAGACGACCAGCTGAAATGGGAGCCTAAACAATTTCTCGCAATGTACTTCTACTGCCTACAAATTCTATGTTGTTTGTGCCGTGTAGTAAACCCGTTCTGAAACAACGGCCAAACACATAAAGGAATTAGCAACTTGAACAAGGGAAAGACACTGAGCAGCACAAAAATTTAACCCATTCAGTGCCAGGTGACGCAGACTGTTTCTGGCAATCTCCCTTAATTCAAGACTTAACTCATTCTACCCCAGACACATCACAGCATGATAAGGATCCACCAAAATAGTTCAAGGGTGATGCCAGAATAGCTTGGCGCCTACGGGCGCCAAGCTATTCTGGCATCACCCTTGAACTATCATGGTCGATCTGTGTCCTGCACTGCAATGCAGTCTTGAGAGGACAGGGGCAAAATTTAAGGATTTTGGTGTTGGGGTAGAATGAGTTAAAGAAAACCCCTAGATGTCCCAGGACTGAACATGGATTCAAAGTGGTGTGTCAGCAAGAGGCATAGATCCTCACGAGCCCCCGCAACTGCGGTGGCTCATGAGGATCAGTACATCTTGAAGTTGGGTGGTGTTCTGATTTGCTCGGCACTGAAAGGGTTATGCAAAAAATACGTAAAGCGAGACAACAGCCAGCGCTCCAACACAACCACTAGAACGTTTTATAAAACAAAATGTCAAGGTGTATTATATATGTAAGATAAAATGAAATATTGATACAATAGAATGACTGAAGTATTGATACAATAGAATGACTGAAGTATTGATACAATAGAATGACTGAAGTATTGATACGATAGAATGACTGAAGTATTGATACAATAGAATGACTGAAGTATTGATACAATAGAATGACTGAAGTATTGATACAATAGAATGACTGAAGTATTGATACGATAGAATGACTGAAGTATTGATACAATAGAATGACTGAAGTATTGATACAATAGAATGACTGAAGTATTGATACAATAGAATGACTGAAGTATTGATACAATAGAATGACTGAAGTATTGATACAATAGAATGACTGAAGTATTGATACAATAGAATGACTGAAATATTGATACAATAGAATGACTGAAGTATTGATACAATAGAATGACTGAAATATTGATACGATAGAATGACTGAAGTATTGATACAATAGAATGACTGAAATATTGATACAATAGAATGACTGAAGTATTGATACAATAGAATGACTGAAGTATTGATACAATAGAATGACTGAAGTATTGATACGATAGAATGACTGAAGTATTGATACAATAGAATGACTGAAGTATTGATACGATAGAATGACTGAAGTATTGATACAATAGAATGACTGAAATATTGATACAATAGAATGACTGAAGTATTGATACAATAGAATGACTGAAGTATTGATACAATAGAATGACTGAAGTATTGATACAATAGAATGACTGAAGTATTGATACAATAGAATGACTGAAGTATTGATACAATAGAATGACTGAAATATTGATACAATAGAATGACTGAAGTATTGATACAATAGAATGACTGAAATATTGATACGATAGAATGACTGAAGTATTGATACAATAGAATGACTGAAATATTGATACAATAGAATGACTGAAGTATTGATACAATAGAATGACTGAAGTATTGATACAATAGAATGACTGAAGTATTGATACAATAGAATGACTGAAGTATTGATACAATAGAATGACTGAAGTATTGATACGATAGAATGACTGAAGTATTGATACAATAGAATGACTGAAGTATTGATACAATAGAATGACTGAAGTATTGATACAATAGAATGACTGAAGTATTGATACAATAGAATGACTGAAGTATTGATACGATAGAATGACTGAAGTATTGATACAATAGAATGACTGAAATATTGATACAATAGAATGACTGAAGTATTGATACAATAGAATGACTGAAGTATTGATACAATAGAATGACTGAAGTATTGATACGATAGAATGACTGAAGTATTGATACAATAGAATGACTGAAGTATTGATACAATAGAATGACTGAAGTATTGATACAATAGAATGACTGAAGTATTGATACAATAGAATGACTGAAATATTGATACAATAGAATGACTGAAGTATTGATACAATAGAATGACTGAAATATTGATACAATAGAATGACTGAAGTATTGATACAATAGAATGACTGAAGTATTGATACAATAGAATGACTGAAGTATTGATACAATAGAATGACTGAAGTATTGATACAATAGAATGACTGAAGTATTGATACAATAGAATGACTGAAGTATTGATACGATAGAATGACTGAAGTATTGATACAATAGAATGACTGAAATATTGATACAATAGAATGACTGAAGTATTGATACAATAGAATGACTGAAGTATTGATACGATAGAATGACTGAAGTATTGATACAATAGAATGACTGAAATATTGATACAATAGAATGACTGAAGTATTGATACAATAGAATGACTGAAGTATTGATACGATAGAATGACTGAAGTATTGATACAATAGAATGACTGAAGTATTGATACGATAGAATGACTGAAGTATTGATACAATAGAATGACTGAAGTATTGATACAATAGAATGACTGAAGTATTGATACGATAGAATGACTGAAGTATTGATACAATAGAATGACTGAAATATTGATACAATAGAATGACTGAAGTATTGATACAATAGAATGACTGAAGTATTGATACGATAGAATGACTGAAGTATTGATACAATAGAATGACTGAAATATTGATACAATAGAATGACTGAAGTATTGATACAATAGAATGACTGAAGTATTGATACAATAGAATGACTGAAGTATTGATACAATAGAATGACTGAAGTATTGATACAATAGAATGACTGAAGTATTGATACGATAGAATGACTGAAGTATTGATACAATAGAATGACTGAAATATTGATACAATAGAATGACTGAAGTATTGATACAATAGAATGACTGAAGTATTGATACGATAGAATGACTGAAGTATTGATACAATAGAATGACTGAAATATTGATACAATAGAATGACTGAAGTATTGATACAATAGAATGACTGAAGTATTGATACGATAGAATGACTGAAGTATTGATACAATAGAATGACTGAAGTATTGATACGATAGAATGACTGAAGTATTGATACAATAGAATGACTGAAGTATTGATACGATAGAATGACTGAAGTATTGATACAATAGAATGACTGAAATATTGATACAATAGAATGACTGAAGTATTGATACAATAGAATGACTGAAGTATTGATACAATAGAATGACTGAAGTATTGATACGATAGAATGACTGAAGTATTGATACAATAGAATGACTGAAATATTGATACAATAGAATGACTGAAATATTGATACAATAGAATGACTGAAGTATTGATACAATAGAATGACTGAACGCCACAACCATCCAAGGAACATGGGTAGAAATAGTTGCGGGAGCTCATTCGGACCTACGCCTCTTGCAGTGGCATAGCGCTAGCGTCTTGATCCGCTACAAGCAGTCGTGTCTCAACAGAATACGTGCAACATCGCTTGAGCTTGGTTTCTGAATAATGCGCATTTTTCCAAGCGTTCCTTGAATTTTCGAGAAGAGTATAGAAACATCGGTGATTATTTAATTGCATTCGATTCTCGTTATTTCAAGATGTTCTTTAACCCCCTTCACTGCCGAGAAAAACGCAATCCAATTGCAAGAGGCGTAGATCCTCATGAGCCCCCCCCCGCGGGGGGCTCATGAGGATCTATGCCTCTTGCTGAGACCAGTGCCTATCCACGTTCCTTGGACGGTTGTGGCTTTTAGTCGTTGATTGAAAAACGATTTCCGATTTCGGAAACAGAATAAATAAATAAATAAATCAGCGCATTAAATAGGCGCTCTACCCAACTGAATATCGGCTCAAAGCGCCGCCGCGAACTGAACCCAACAAGCACGCTCACGTGAATCACGCGCATTCATTCACACACTGTACATAAACACAGACCATTCACGTGGTGCTAAAGGCAAGCTCAAGCGAGCTACGCTGAAGTTTTTGGAAATTCAAATCGTTTTATATTTGAAATTTGATGTGGGCTGAAATTGATACCATAGTCGTCCATTGGAATAGTCCATAGAACAGGCGTCCATTGGAATAGTCCATAGAACAGGCGTCCATTGGAATAGTCCATAGAACAGGCGTCCATTGGAATAGTCCATAGAACAGGCGTCCATTGGCAGGGAAGGGTGCAAGAGGCATAGATTCCCATGAGCCCCTGCAGGAGCAGGGACATGATAACCAAAGCCTCTTTCGTGCAGACGTCAGTCTCATTAGGACCCCGTCAAACAAGGAAGTCATATGGGTTTAAGTTTAGGATTGACAGTGCAAACATGAGAGCGTCACAGAATGAAGTTTATTTTTAGCCATCCGCAAAAACACGCGAGCGAGTAAGCTTTCAAATAAATATTTGGTGTCGCTGAACCACAACACCGCAAAAAAACATTTCGTGTCTTAAAACCACAATATGTTAAAAAGTAAACTTTCAAATAAATATTTGGTGTCGCTGAACCACAACACCGCACAAAAATACTTCGTGTCATAAAACCACAACATGCTGCATAAAAAGTAAGCTTTCAAATAAACATTTGGTGTCGCCGAACCACAACACCGCAAATACTTCTTAAATCACAATATGCCACATAAAAGGCAATGTATATATATGCAACGTGTCTTTGAACCACAATACTGCAAAGAAAGGCAGTATAAATTTATAAAGTCTTCGAACCACACTGCCTCAAGGAACATGACAATAATTAACGTCTCTGAACCACAATGCGGCAAAGAACAGTTTCTTTTGTTGAGAATTTAATCCTCAGCTCTCAAATAAACAACTTGTGCAGGTTGTAGCACGAAAAGGGATATAATTTCTCCAAGAAAATATTTCGGGAGAGAAAAGAATTATCCGAAGAAAAGACATTTTCTCGACAGAACAGATTTCCCTCTAAAGAAAATATGTTTTGAAAGAAAAGATTTCTTTTACAGTGTGACTTTGTTCCCAACCCAGCCTCCCACTTCTAGCCGGTTCCAAACAAAGAAACTATATTCCCAAGCAGCAAAGTCTATTTGATAATCCATGCACCGTGGAAATGCTAGCCGACTAATCAGGGAATTGCATGCTGCCGGCGACACGGTGCGTAAAAGGTCCTCGGGCCGACGATGGCCAATGTCGGCCCGAGGACCTTTCGCGCACCGGTAAACTTCTGGCGGTTACTCAAGCGCGTTTTGCGACTTGCCGGCACGCGCGCCCGACATCAGAACCCGGGCCATTGTTTGGCACAGGCTTACATAAACCATTGATAAAAGTTAGTTTTTGTATTATTTTATTTTCTTCTACTTTTTTTTTTACCCCTTGCCTTGCCGAGAGAAAAGGAACACGATCCCGCTACAAGAAACATAGACCCTCATGAGCCTATCCGCGCAGTTTGAGGGGTGTGTGTGTGTGGGGGGGGGGGCTCATGAGGATCTATGCCTCTTGATGACACCTCTTTGATTCCATGTTCCTGGGACGTCTGGGGTTGATTGGCTTTGGCTGGGTCTCATTTAGCCCCGACGCACTACAGAAGGAGATGGATCCACCATACAAATTCAAGGGTAGTGCCAGATAATCTGGCACTTCCCTTGAATTATCATGGATCGACTGTCATGAGACGGATCGACCATGATAGTTCATGATAAGGCAGGAGATGGATCGACCATGATAATCCAAGGGTAGTGCCAGATTAGCTTGGCGTCATTAGGCGCCACGCAAATCTGGCATTACCCTTGAATTGTCATGGTCGATCCACCTCCTGATAGGCATCTGTGGCCGACCGCATCCGAGGATTGGAACCTGGCGCTTTGAAAGCCTGCTTCTACTGAGCGTTGTCCTGTTTTAACCCACTGAACCCCAAGGCCGCATTTCCGAAATTTTAGAGGTGTCACCTAACGGCAATGTACCAGTTGCTGGAGATGGATCGACCATGATAATTCAAGGGTAGTGCCAGATTAGCTTGGCGCCTTCAGGCGCCAAGCTAATCTGGCACTACCCTTGAATTATCATGGTTGATCTATTATTCTGTAGAGCATCGGGGCTAAAGGGGTTAAGTCCAAAAGTCCCGTTTTGAATGAGAACTGACAGCATTTTCTCATCAATTAAAGTGTCCTCAGCAAAGCCAGGCACACAATTCAAACGTTGATAGAACCCAGGCCCAAAAAGCGACAGCCGAGTGTGTAAAAAAAAAAGGAATGTAAAGAAATTCCCAAGAAGGGAAGAAACACGCTAAGAAAGGACATGGACACAGAAATTAAATTATGCCTGACCTCATGCGCAAAATAAATCACTCCGTTCTCATTTTATCGGTCAGACTGAGCATGCGTGATTTATTTTTTAACGGTAAAGGATGCATAATATAATTTGTTTACAGGACTTTTTTAACGTGTTTTAACCACAGAAACGGCCTATTCTTTTCTCTTCGAAGTGGTGAGGTGCCACAGTTGGGTCGCTCTTACATGTTTTACCCTGCCTCAGTGGCTGATCATTTAACGCGGCATTGCAAATGAAAAAGTCAAAAGTGCAACGGAGACCGCACAACTTTTATCACTACATATGAAATGAGACTGCCTTGTACAAAACGTGGTCCGGAAAAGCGTGCGAGTTGTACACAACACAATAAATTGTGTTATGCTTGTCCTTTCTACGCGAGCTTCTTCTTTTTTCTCTCGGGAATTTCTTTTCAAAAGTTGGTGACATTTCAAACCTACACATGTCGAAAAGGTCAGGAAGCTACAACTTTGCAAAATGTTACGCAAGTCAATACAAATGAACGATTTACGAGAATCAGAAGTAGGTCAATATTAGCATGTATTTCGATAAAAACAGTGGGCGAAAAGGCCGTACAAACATACGATATCGCGGCAAAAAACGCTATCGACGGCCAGAGAGCTAGTCTCTTCACTGCAAATATAAACTGATCTAACCACAAGAGACATAGATCCTCGTGGACCCCCGCAGTTGCGGGGGTCCACGAGGATCTGTGTCTCTTGCTGACGCAAGTTCATTTTGTATACATGTTCCTAACGGCTCTTTCGCGTTACATTAACTAAAGAAACGTAATCTGCGTCCAGTGGCAGGCAAAAGCTGCGCTTCCATAAACACGAATTTAATCCAAACCCGAAGCGGGTCCGAAACATAAGTTCGTGAAAATCCTTTTCAAGTTTTTGTTTTGTTTTGTTTTCATATGTCCGATGCGGAAACGAATTTGCATCCGACTTCGAACGAAAATGACGCACTTTTTCAAGAAAAATCACATCATCGCATCGGGTTCATATCGTATTCGTATCTGATTCGTGCTTATGGAACCGTAGCTTTATGGTACGTTTCCATATGGCCATAAGCAAGTATCCGATACGTATACGATCCGAACCCGATGCGGTGACTGATGTAATTTTCCTTCAAAAATTGCGTCATTTTCGTTTGAAGCCGGTAGCGAATTCGTTTCCGCTTCGGGCATATGGAAACACACAAACATGAAAAGGCATTGCACAAACCATTCTGTTTAGGACCCGCTTCGGATTCGAATCGGGTTCGTATCGGATTCGTGCGCTATGGGTGTGGGCGTCGTAAGGGTTAAAATTCCTTTTGCTGGTGGCAGAAAACATACCGGTTCGTGTAAGAGCAATACGTGGAATAGTGTGGACTCGGAAGATAAGAACAGAGAGGAAATTTTTAACCAATGGCGCTGTACCGCAAAAATCACTGCTCAGCGGGTAGCCGGCCGCAGCATGGGCCCCCACGAAGAAAGTCCCTTCAGTAGGAGACACGGCCGACTTACATGTTTACCTGTAGCCGCAGGACTCATGACAATTTATACTATTCTTCTTCAGATCCGGCGGCAGCTCTGTTCCTGGAAGTAGCCGGGCACTAACAGACAAAGGAGAAAACACGACCCAAATGCAAGAGGCATAGATCCTCATGAGCCCCCGCAGTTGCGGGGGCTCATGAGGATCCATGCCTCTTGGTAATACGACTTTATATCCATGTTCCTGGTACGGTGGCTCTTTGGGGTTGAATTATCAAAGACTTCAGAAGCACTGTTTACGTCAACAGGGATTGAGGCTGCAGCTGTAGGACACGGCTTGTAAATGACTACCAGAGGGGGGAGGGGGGGGGGGAGGGGGGGGAGGGGGGTAAAAGTTAGCTGCGTAAAAAACAAACGGTTAACAACTGTAAAACAGTCAGCTGTGGTGCCGTAGTAGTGCCATCCGTCATGCTTAACAACCTATCGAAACGGGGAAGAAACCAGGAATGTGAGGCTTGAAAAGAGATGTCAGTTCGGACTAAGGGTTCAATAATCTCATCATCGTTGAACTCATTATGTGCCAATGTATATGCCTGGAGACCCCCACCCCCCACCCCTCTCTATCTCCATGGAGGGATATGGACAGAGGGAGGGATGGAGAGAGAGAGAGAGAGAGAGAGAGAGAGAGAGAGAGAGAGGAGAGAGAGAGAGAGAGAGAGAGAGAGAGAGAGAGAGAGAGAGAGAGAGAGAGAGAGTAAAACAAAAATCGAAAGAACAAACAAACAAACAAAAAAAGAAAAAACAAACAAACAACAAATAAGAAAGAAACAAACAAACAAACAACAAATAAAAAGTAGGAAAAGAAAAAAAGAAAAAACAAACAAACAAATTAAAACAAACTAACAAAGAAGTTAACGAACAAACAAGAAAACAAACAAACAAATAATCCAAACAAACAAACAACGAAACGAAAGAAAGAAGAAGAAAAGAAAAAGAAATAACATACCCCCCCCCCCCCCCCAGCTGAAAAAAAAAGAAAAAAAAAGAAGAAAATAAGATACAAACAAACAAGCAGGATAGAAGAAACTCCGGTACTCGTATAATAAAAGATAATTAACATATGGCGCCCCTAGGGCCTCTCACCGCGCCGTGTGACCAGTACATGACCGACAAACAATGGTGGCAATCTACGATGTGTGTGCCTGAATATACACTAACACAAACGATCGGAAATTTGCTTGTAACGTTTGATATACACACAAATAACACAAGCAGTCGGAAATTTGAGAAAACCACCTGTTACGATTGTGGTTGTGTTATCCTGTGTACATGTGTTATTCGTAGGTAACGATATGTTGTTTATTTGAGCTATCATGGTTATGATTTTCAGGGCCGGACCCAGGGGGGGGTTACCTGGGTTCCGGAACCCCCCCTCCCAACTAAAAAAAAAAAAAAAAAAAAAAAAAAAAAAAAAAAGAACAGTGAATTTTTTTTATGCAAAGGGAGTTCCAAAGTTTTATTATTTTTTTATTGTTTTTATAACATTGCAGTTTTTAGTCACTTTTGATCCAAGGCACAAAGAGTTATTTATAGACAATTCAACGGAAATCCATTTCAAGGGATCCGTTTAAACGTCCAAAACGTTTTCCCGTTGAAACAACCAAGTAACCCAACCCCTAACCCTAAATTAGTAAATGCAGCCATATTTTCTTGTTCTGGCCACAAGCCTCTTCCAGCGCCTTCACCTTGATACAGCCCTAATCCCCCAAAAACGACTTTTTAGAAAGATTAATTAAGACGCTAAGTTGATAATTATGATAATTCGTTGTAACGAACATCCGTTGAAACGACCATCGTTGAATCGTCCAAAAACATCGTTGAAATGGATTTCCGTTGAATCGACCAGGTACCCAAAAGAGTTGCTTTCCTTCAGTGCATGTCTTTCCGAGAAAGATCAGTGAAAAGACGTCTGACGTCATTAAGGTTTGTGGGGGGAAGTTTAAATCTAGATCTATTTTCTTTGGTAACACTTCACTTTTGCTGTCTCCTCGAAAATGCCGAAACTGAAAAAAACAGATGCTGATGGCAGTAGGCGACTGTCATGCTGGTTTTCATCAAGCTCCATTTCAGAAGGTGGGTACATTTTTAAATCCAATTTTGTCTCATAAAAGAAATGTAGTCAGTAGAACTAGGTAAAATTCACCCATTCCGAATTCGATTCAAATGAGCACGTGGCGATGGCGCCGGTACTTCCTTCCTGTGAGTGTAGCCTATGCTGTAGGAGCTGATACTAGCTGCATATAATGAATATCATAGATATAAAACAGCCCCACTTATTAAAATACCAAAACAGGTAACAATTAAAGTAATGCATAGCCTAAAATTTATTTCACAAAGTATTATGATATATAACTTTAAAAATGTCAATTTAAAGAATAAAGATATCGGCATCAATGATCAATATTGCTTTTATATTTATAAAAAAAAATCTTTGGACGGCAAAATATCGTTTTCAATAACAAAACCAAGGGCTAAGTTATAAGGTATCGTTTTCACTAGTGCAGCTTACTAGCTATGTATTGTGACGTAAATCTCTTCGGAGAGCAGAACAGAACCGTCTTGATGGCTGACTATGGAAACCATAGCCTATCTGACACCACTTTGACAGCGTCGCCATCAATTGTGACGGCAACATAGCCTTTCCGGGTGCGAAACCGTCATGACGACTTCGGTTTTTGGAACGACAAGAAGCCATCATGACGGCATCCCAACCACTGCCTTTTTCACATAATAAAATGGAAAATAAAAATGTGCTGAAATTTTGCCAACTGCTGAAAATCAGCAAATTTGTTAACAGTTCCTATGCCTGTGAACAGCGTGCTACAAAATAAGATTATTCACCCTTAGGCCTTTTGTTGATGAAATTTAAAATAAGCTAAGAACTAATCAGAAAACCACTGTTTTTTTATATTAAATTATTATTATAAAATTGTAGTAGACGTGTTAACACCTGCAATGCATAATCATATATAAGATGTTGAAAAGACGGTTCTATTTTATTTTACATTTTTGTTGTTGCTTTTAGGATAATTTCATGTTTTAATTTTTATGTTATGTCTTTGTTTTTGTTTTTTTGTTTTTTTTTCTTTTTGTTTGTTGTTGTTGAGTAAATTGTAAAGCGCTTAGAGCTGTTTACAGGTAAGCGCTATATAAGAAAACCTTTAATAATAATAATAATAATAATAAAAGTTGTTTTTCTAAACGGCAGATGATGCAGTTCCTCGAAAGAGACAAAAATCAACCCAAAGTGAGACCACTGGCAGTGGAGTTCGAAACAGTGACATGGGAACAAGTAAAAGCAGTGTTGGTGAGTAATTTACTGCCCCGCCCCCCCCCCCCCCCTCCCTCTCAAAAAAAAAAATTAAATTAAATACAACCTGAAATTGATACGTGATTGAGTGTTTCAATTTAATAATTAATATTAAACAAAATGACTGGTGTGTTCCATTGGCTATCATTAGCCTAAGAAGACTCTACGAGTCATAAGGTAGCAAAGATTTTGTCCATCATTTGGGGGGAGGGGTCTAAAAAGAAAAGCTGTTATTTCAGATCATAAATATATATCTAAGCTTGACTGAAGTGTGTAAACGAAGACATATATATGCTTTAAATGTAATTATCTTGTTGCAGGTCTCTCTCTCTCTCTCTCTCTCTCTCTCTCTCTCTCTCTCTCTCTCTCTCTCTCTCTCTCTCTCTCTCTCTCTCTCTCTCTCTCTCTCTCTCTCTCTCCTCTCTCTCTCTCTCTCCCTCTCTCTCTCTCTCTCTCTCTCTCTCTCTCTCTCTCTCTCTCAGTATGTGTGACTCTGTGTGTGTGTGTGTGTGTGTGTGCGTGCGCGCGTGCGTGCATGCTGTGTGTGTGTGTGTGTCGGCGTGAGAGAGAGAGAGAGAGAGGGGGGGAGGAGATAGCACCTGCATACATATTTGCCCTTGCTGTATGAACTTTAATGTACTTAATGATTCTTTGTTTATTGCTTTACTTTGTATTTTTACTCATTTTATATTTTTGTGCGTACGCGTATGCGGGTAGGAATGTCTGGAGTGCGTGTCCGAGAGCGTGTGTTTGTTTTTGTGCGTATGTGCCTGAGTGCGTGCGTGTGTAAGTGTGTGTGTGTGTGTGTGTGTGTGTGTGAGTGTTCGTGCGTGTGTGCATGCGTACTGAATTGCGGTGTACATGAGTGTGTGTGTGTGCGTGCGTGCATGCGCGAGTTGTGATGTGCATGCGTGCGTACCTGAGTGCGTGTGTGGGTATGTGTGTGTGTATGTGCGTGGTGCGTGCGTGCGTGCGTAAGGGAATGCAGCAGTGCATGCAGCAGTGTGTGGTATGTGTATGTTTACATGTCTATGTCACTTATGTAGTAGATGTAGCAACGGCAAGTTTGAAAACTGGTCCTGTTACCAATAACTTCTACCGTTGGAAAATAAAGGTTCATTGTTCATTGTTCTCTCTCTCTCTCTCTTTCTCTCTCTCTTTCTCTCTTTCTCTCTTTCTCTCTTTCTCTCTCTCTCTCTCTCTCTCTCTCTCTCTCTCTCTCTCTCTCTCTCTCTCTCTCTCTCTCTCTCTCTCTCTCTCTCTCTCTCACACAGGTACA
The DNA here is from genome assembly GCA_036245525.1 of Semisulcospira habei. Lineage (NCBI taxonomy): Eukaryota > Metazoa > Mollusca > Gastropoda > Semisulcospiridae > Semisulcospira > Semisulcospira habei. Next base: position 201,945,875 of record BTPG01000002.1, on the reverse strand, counting down.
CACACAATCGTTTTAGTATTTCAGACTTCTCATAGACCCAACTTTTATTTGTATTTCAGACTCCTCCTCAAGCATTGATCAGCCTGCCGGGGGCCTGCTTTCTGAATCCTCTGCCATGCCAATGACCAACCAGCCTGATGTGAGCCTGCTTTCTGACTCCTCTTCAGATTTCTCCTCTCAGATCACCAGCAACAAAAATATCGATTTTGGTGAAGTTTTCAAGAAACACACGCGAGTCGTTTCACTGTCAAGCCGTGACAAGGAGCATCTTCTAAGGCAACACTGGAGACCATCACCTGGTTTTCAGTTTCCAACAACAGTGATAAACAACAAGAACCGAAAATTTCAGCATGAGTGGTTGCAAAAGTACTCCTGGCTTGTGTATTCTCCTTTCGAGGATGGGGCTTACTGCAAGTATTGCCTATTATTTGCAAAGTCTACTGAAAACCTGGGCAAGTTTGTGAAGACGCCATGCAAGAACTGGAATAAAGCCTGTGATCAGATCAAAAAGCACTCGTTATTACAATACCACAAAGATGCAATGGCAAATGGAGAGCAGTTTTTGACAATCATGGATAAACCAGAGCAGAGCATCGCCAGTGAAATCAATCAGAAAAATGCAGAAAACATCGCTGCAAATCGACAAGTTCTGACAAGCCTCTTCAGGATTGTTGAAGTGTGTGGAAGACAGGGGTTAGCTCTGAGGGGCAACTGTGATGATGGCATTCTTCAGAGTGAGAACAGAAACAATTTCAATGCCCTTTTGAATCTGTGCATCAATGCAGGAGATGAAACTCTCCGGAAACATCTAGATACATGCGATAAGAAGGCCACATACATTTTAAAAAGTACACAAAACAGACTGATAGAGGTTCTTGGTGATCAGATCCGCAACAAGATTCTTGCAGAAATTATTGCAGCAAAACAGTTTACCGTGCTTGCTGACGAAGTCACAGACAGCTCAAACTGGGAACAACTTTCAATTATATTGAGATTCGTCGATGGAAGTCTGAAAGTTCGTGAAGAGTTCCTGGCTTTTGTCCAGTGCAGAGATACCACAGGTGAAACACTTTACAACAAGATTGTTGAGTGTCTGGGCTTGTGGGGGCTTGATTTCAACAATGTTAGAGGACAAGGTTATGACGGGGCCGCAAACATGGCAGGAAAGTTTAAAGGAGTGCAGGCACGTTTTCAAGCAAGGAACAACAAAGCACTGTACTTTCACTGTGCTTCCCATAGCTTGAGTCTCTGCATTGTAAAAGCATGCGGCTTGCCTGCAGTGAAGAACATGATGGGAGCACTGAGGGAGCTGTCACTGTTTTTCTCAAACTCTCCAAAGAGACAACGAAAACTTGAAGATACCATCGAAGCATCTCAGCCTGACACGACAAAGACAAAGCTTGTTGATCTGTGCAGAACAAGATGGGTAGAAAAACATGAAGCACTGGAGGTTTACACATCTCTCTTCCTGGTTGTTCACGACTGTTTGGGACAAATGTGTGAAGACAGTGACAATTGGGACAGTGAGACATTGACCAAGGCAACTGGCTTTCTCCACACCTTGAGCAGCAGTGTTTTCCTCGTTGCATTCGTTGTCGTCCGCAATTGTTTGCGTTACTTAAAACCCTTGACAGTGAAGCTCCAGAAAAGAACAAAAGATGTTGTCGATGCCTACAGGGAATTGATTGATTGATTGTACATTGCGTAACGTCCCGACAGCAACAAGGCTTTCTCAGGACGTGCCTGCACTGCTTGTGAAAAAAAAAAATAAACAGAACATTGAATGTATGTCGCCAGCCGGTCAAATACATTAAATAAACCTAACACATGGGGCCTAAATAAAGCTAAGACCATTTAGCAACACACATCCAATATCAAGAGCTACAGGCAGTGCAGACAGTAGGGAGAGTTTGAAAAAGGCAAATACAGGTGAATGGACAAAGGGTAGACAGAAATACATGCCCCAGAATAGAGAGAAAAACCCACCCTGTGGGGCTGACCAGGGTGACCCTGGGAACTAAAAAATACCTAACCCCACCCAAGTCCCCCAGGGCAGACCCAGGTGGGGGGCCTACAGGGAAATCAAAGAGGTCAGTAACTGCATGTCTTCTATTAGAAGAGATGTCGACACAGCGTTCGTTGCCTGGTTTGGTGAAGTCAGCAAAATGGCAAATGCTTTGACAACTGATGTTGTTGTTCCTCGTCAAGCATCCCGCCAGACTCTCCGTGACAACCAACCTGCGGCCACTCCAGAAGAATATTTCAAGATTAGCATTGCCATTCCTTTCTTGGAACACCTGTCAACCGAATTGGACTCGAGGTTCAAAAATGCTGACCTAGCAGTTGATGGTCTCTGTCTGGTGCCAAGCACTTTAATAGACAACCAGGATGGTTTCATGCAGGTTCCAGAAGGGGTGAAGACACTGGCAATGTTGTGGGAGTCTGACCTACCAGACAACGCTACCCTTGATGCAGAATACCAACGGTAGGTTTGCAAATGGCGAAGTGCTGCTGAGAATGCGACAGCTATCATCCCATCCACGGCATCAGAAGCACTGAAACACTGTGACAGGGATTTTTTATCCCAACCTGTTCATCATGCTAAAGAACCTTTGCACCCTGCCTGTCACTACTGCCGAGTGTGAGCGTTCAAACAGTCAGTTGCGCAACCTGAAAAACTACCTGCGCTCTACAATGGGGCAACAGAGACTCAATGCACTTGCTTTACTGAAAGTGCACAGGGATGTTGATATTGACTTCAAAGAGGCAGTGAACTGTTTTGCCAGAAGATACAATTCACAAATGGTACTAATGCCGAGGAACCTAGTGCAGCAAGACTGAACTGAAGTGAAAGCAGGGCCCTGATGTTCATAAACTACAAGGTAAAGCTTTATACCGTTAACGATCAACGAAAAGTAGTGAATAATAATAGTATACAAAACATCTCTGTTGATAAATAAATGTTTGTGTGTGTGTGTGTGTGTGGGTGTGGGTGTTTTTTTTAAGGGAGGGGCAGGTGATAATTTTTGTACCCCAGAGTTTGTCAGTTCGATTGTTCAAAAAGCTCAAAGTCCCCAGACCATCACAAATGGCTTTTTCAAGGCTCAGATTGCACCAGATTGCACCATTTTGCATCCTTGAAAAAAAAAAATTCCGGGGGGGCAGTGCCCCCAGACCCCCCTAGAAGGCTCGGCGCTTCGCGCCTTCGCTTTATACTGAATCTGTAACCCCCCCCATCGACTTTTCCCAGGTCCGGCCCTGATTTTGTACCTTTTTAGTAAGATTTTTTTTTGTTCGTGAGTAGAGCCGTTTTCGTTTTGTTTAGTCCGGAACGTTGTAGACAGGTCGCACTGTCTGGTGGCCTCGTAAGTGTCACGTCGGTTAGTCAGTTGACATTGCAACATTTTCGCTACTTTTCCTGTGCGCGTGTAGTGAGCAGCTTTTATTTTGTTTTGTGAATGTTCTCGTACCTTTTTGAGCTATCATAGATAGGGATACCATACTTTTATGTGTCTTTATTATACGTTAGAATTTAGAGCTGAAGTGAGCAGCCGTGTTTTTGTAGCCTGTTATATTGTTTCTGGAAAATTCATGTTAATGAGTTTCGGCTGCGCGTTTCGTTCTGATTGGTTGAGTTACATGATTTCCGTAGAAGATTCTAGATTTTGATAGTGTATATAAGGAGGGCGCTGGGAAAGCCCGTGAATACATTGTCTTGCTTTGTCAGTTGTAGAGATACGCAGTTTATTGCGAGAGACGCTGTGTATGAGAAACTTTGAGTTGTAGTATGGACATAGCAGAAAAGACTTTGTATTCAGTAGTTTGTGCATTTGAAAGAGCATTACTGTGAGGATATCGCATCGCTGAATTAAATATTGTTGGAACTGTTACTCCAGTTTTGTCTACATCCTTAAGCCACGGTTGACGCCGGGATTGCAGCTGAATGAGGTCTATTTAAAAGAACTCTACGTGCGTGTGTGTCTGGTGTGTTTATCATACTTCGACTACAACTCCACCACGTAACATTTTGGCGACCCCGACGAGATCTCTTCAGTTGGTTCAGTGGAAAGGGTAGCAGGAGAAAACAGCCAGCAGTGAAAAGCAGAGATGGCGACATCGGAGATGGAGATATTCCTGAAAATTGGAAAGGAATGTGGACTCGAAGGAGCTCAACTCCTCGAGTTTGTAAAGGAGAGATTGGAGAGAGAAGAGAAAGAAGAAAAGAGACGAGAGAAAGAAGAAAAGGAGAGACCTGAGAGAGAAGAGAAAGAAGAAAAGAGACGAGAGAGAGAAGAAAAGGAGAGATTGGAGAGAGAAGAAAAAGAAGAAAAGAAACGAGAGAAAGAAGAAAAGGAGAGACTGGAAAGAGAAGAAAGAGCCAAAGAACGTGAAATCAGGAGACTCGAAATCCAAGCAGAAGAAGCAGAGAAACAGCGAAGAGAGGCAGAGAAACAACGAGAAGAGGAGAGAGAAGAGGCGGAGAGGCAGCGTCAACACGAAATTCATCTAAAGCAGATGGAGATTGAGGCACAGAGCCAGAGAACTAATGAAGCAACAGCATTAGCGAGCAGAGAACAGACAGCCCGTGCGCCAAAACTTACACCTTTCATTGAAAATTCAGATAAGATGGACGCTTATCTGGAGCGATTCGAGCGCTTCGCAAATAGCAACCATTGGAAACAAGAGACTTGGCCTATTAAACTGAGTACACTTCTAACTGGCAAAGCGCTTGAATTTTACACCCGCTTACCACGAGAAGAAGCCGAAGATTATACACAGTTGAAACAGTACGACTTCACTGAAGAGGGTTACAGGCGACGATTTCGGAACTGCAAGCCTGAAGAAGGAGAAACACCCGGCCTATTCATTGAGAGAATCAGAAGCTACCTGGAGAAATGGATAGAGCTGGCTGGCCTAAACAGAGAGTACCAAGATCTGTGCGACCTCATCATCAAAGAACAAGTTTTCAGCGCATGTTAAAAGGACCTGGCCGCCCACCTCAGAGAGCAAAAAGACCAGTCACTAAAGGCCCTGGCCAACTTCGCTCAAAGATGCCTTGACGCTCACAACATGAAGTTCGGGTCCAGTAAGCCACAGCGTGTGTCTGCACCAGCAGAGGAAATCCACAATGTCAGAGACACCCCGAGATACAAGCCGGTGGAGAACCTGACATGTTTTCTCTGTGGAAAGAAAGGTCACAAAGCGATACGGTGTCCTTCTAAAGATGTTCCCCGAGGCGACAACATCAGAAGATCCAACCAAGATCGTGGGATAGCAGGCAGAAGCAGTACCACGTCTCAACACAGAGCTGCCGCTGTATTAGCTAATGATGTGACGTCATCCAATGACTTTGAATCCAGAGAAAAGCGAGCGACACCAGAACTGATCGAATCTTTCAGAAAGAATGGACGCATCCCAGTAGGAGATGGGACTACATTTTTACCAGTCTCAAACATCGCGCTGCCTGAGAATGAAGTGCCGAACATGCCGGTGGTGTCAGGATTCGTCGGCGACACACCAGTGAGAGTGTTGAGAGACACTGGTTGTAGCTGCATCATCGTGAGAGAGGACCTAGTAGCTGAAGACCAGAAGCTACAGGAGTGGACCACCCTCATTTTGGCTGACGGAACTGTAAGGATTATCCCACTTGCCAAAGTCAGTGTCGACACCCCATACTTGACAGGAGAGATGAAGGCGTTGTGCGTGAAGACGCCAGTCTACGACCTCATCATCGGAAACATTGATGGTGCCAGAAACGCAGACGATCCAGATCCGGAGTGGAGATCTGAAATATGTTCTGTTACCACGAGAAGTCAAGCAAAGAAGAGTCATCAGACCATCCCTCTTAAAGTGGCGGACAACACGGAAGCAGCAGTGGTGAATAAAGAAAGGCTGGTGGAGCTACAGAGAGCCGACACCACGCTTGACAAGTTCCGAGGTCAAACCGAGCCTGTGATGCGAAAGGGAAAAGAGATAACCTTCGAGACCAGAAAAGATATCCTGTACCGGATATTCGATAGCAATGGAGATAAACCTGTGCGTCAAGTAGTAGTTCCTGAACCTTTGAGAATGCAGGTGATGAAATTGGCACATGATTCCATATTGGGAGGACATTAAAATTTGGGAATCAACAAGACGCTCGATAGAATCCGAGCCGTCTTCTACTTCTACTTTTGGCCTGATATGGGAGGCGACGTCACCCGATTCTGCAGATCGTGCGACATATGCCAGAAGACAATCTCCAAGGGAAAGGTGCCCAAGGTTCCTCTAGAGAAAATGCCATTGATCGATATGCCTTTCAAGCGGGTAGCTGTTGACCTTGTGGGGCCAATATCTCCTCCGAGTGAAGATGGTCATCGATACATTTTGACCCTGGTGGACTACGCTACACGTTATCCTGAAGCCATACCATTGAAAAAGATCGACACTCCAACAGTAGCAGAGGCGCTCGTCGACATGTTCAGCCGTTTAGGAATTCCTGAAGAGATCCTCAGTGACCTAGGAACTCAGTTCGTCTCAGACTGCATGGAGGAAGTCAACCGGCTATTGAGCATCCGACACCTTACTACCACCCCTTATCACCCCATGTGTAATGGGCTGGTTGAAAAGTTTAATGGAACTTTAAAGGCTATGTTGAAGAAACTGTGCGCTGAGCAGCCAAGGTTGTGGCATAGATACATCAATGCCTTGCTCTTCGCATACCGAGAAGTTCCTCAGGATTCGACAGGGTTTCCCCCTTTTGAATTACTGTACGGTAGGACTGTGAGGGGGCCCACGCACATCCTGAAGGATCTGTGGACCAAGGATATCGACGCACCTGAGGTGAAAATCAGCTACCAGTACGTCTTCGACCTGAGAGAGAAGCTGGAAGATACCCTAAGGATGGCTCGAGAAGAACTACGGAAGGCGCAGAACAAGGGGAAGCATTACTATGATCGTAAGGCAAAACCTCGACGATTCCAGCCAGGTGACCAAGTGTTGGTTCTTCTTCCTACCGACAACAACAAACTTCTGATGCAGTGGAAGGGACCATACGTTGTCGACACGGTGGTTGGCATCAACGACTACAGAGTCAAGGTCAGCAATAAGGTGAAAACTTACCATGCTAATTTGCTGAAGAAGTATATTGCGAGAGGTCGTCAAGACAAGACACAAATGGCCGCATCAGTGCGTCTTGCTGATGACGAAAGACTAGACGACGAGAACTTGTTTGACCTTAATGAACTGTGAACTGTAACTTATGATTTGGTGATGTTCCTGAAACTAACTTTGACATTATTTTTAGTTTAACCCAAGGATTCACGGAACTTTGGAGCAGATTACCTGAGCAGAGCAGTTTAAATGAACATTTCTGTGTCCAGAACTTTTGTATGAAACATTTCGATGCTCAGGACTGTTTACAGGAACTGTGAGACGTTTTTTTTAAATTCAATTTTTGATGTGTAGTTATATTTGTTTAGGGTTTTGTGTAGGTGTACACAGCCACAACCGTATTTTTGAAATTGAGAAGACATTTTTGTGAAATTTCATTCTTAAGAGGGGGGGGGTAATGTTACGATTGTGGTTGTGTTATCCTGTGAGAACGTACATGTGTTATTCGTAGGTAACGATGTGTTGTTTATTTGAGCTATCATGGTTATGATTTTGTACCTTTTTAGTAAGATTTTTTTTTGTTCGTGAGTAGAGCCGTTTTCGTTTTGTTTAGTCCGGAACGTTGTAGACAGGTCGCACTGTCTGGTGGCCTCGTAAGTGTCACGTCGGTTAGTCAGTTGACATCGCAACATTTTCGCTACTTTTCCTGTGCGCGTGTAGTGAGCAGCTTTTATTTTGTTTGGTGAATGTTCTCGTACCTTTTTGAGCTATCATAGATAGGGATACCATACTTTTATGTGTCTTTATTATACGTTAGAATTTAGAGCTGAAGTGAGCAGCCGTGTTTTTGTAGCCTGTAGCCTGTTATATTGTTTCTGGAAAATTCATGTTAATGAGTTTCGGCTGCGCGTTTCGTTCTGATTGGTTGAGTTACATGATTTCCGTAGAAGATTCTAGATTTTGATAGTGTATATAAGGAGGGCGCTGGGAAAGCCCGTGAGTACATTGTCTTGCTTGTAGGTCACGGTATACATTTAAATTGGGAAGGTCAGGCAGTGCAGAGGCTCCGTGTTTTTAAAAATAATTTTTGCCTTGTTTGAAAATTTGCAGTTGGGCTGACTGTTGGAATTTGCTGGAAATTTGTGGTTAGCTGAGAGGAGACATGTTTGGTGCTTTGAGTCATACCATCCTGAGCTTATCCAGTGGACATTTGTGGGCCTATGTTGAGTTGCCTTTGACGTAGTGATTTGAGGGGCACGCTGATTTCAGCTGTGCTTGGGTGTGGGGTTGGTAAGGAACCAGTTTCATAGCCAAGAAATGAGACGGGTCATGTGCTGGTTTTTTTGGTATTTTGTGCATGGCAAATGTGCAGCTGGTGGGCGATAGTGTTTTTTAGGGAATTGAACAATTAGGGGATGACTGGGACTGACTAAGGCTAAGAGACTGGACAGTACGGAAACACCACTGTGGTCCGTGGCCTGTCAGGTGCACCACATGTCATATGCAACATAGACCGGAAACTGGTTTAGTGTAACCAGATCATTGAGTTTGGATGTTTGCAGTTGGAAAAGTAAGAAAATCATGAAAAATTTGAAATTTTGCCAAAAAATCGCTGTGCATGCAGTTTTATAGGCGTTTTGGCATGTTTTGCGTGGCAACACCCTGTTTACCTGCACTGTGAGCTAGGTTTAGTGTATTTGCTCATTTATTTTTTGTCTTACAGGTAGTCATGAGTCTTTCCTTCGACCATGAGCTGTGACCTTTGACCTTGACCTTGAAAGGGGTGGGGTTTGGGGTGTTCAGTTTGATAAATGCGTTAAAAAAATCACTCTTTCAGTTATTGAAGTTGTGTGGGGTGGGTGTAGGGTGGGGTGGGTAGGGGTTTGGGTTGGAGGTAGGGGGGGGGGGGAAGAGGGGGAGGGGTTGGGGGGCTTAAGGTCAAAGGTTAAGATAAAAACTACAATGAAACAGTGTTAGCATGTGCATTTCCTCAGACCGCTGACCTCGGAGTGAAATAAGCGGCCAAATTTTTGTGACATGCAGAAGTGTTATTTTGCGTGATACTGCTACACTGGTTGCATCTGAGGTGTCATTCTGCTGTAATTGTCATGAGGGATGTCTCTGGTGTCTTTTCTAAACCAAACACAAGCACTTGTACACTGAGTAAAGCTCATTTGAGTGCATTGTTATGGGACCAGCAGTTGCGGGCACCAGTACAGGGTTTTACAGAAGTGTTCACAAGTTTGGCACACACATGCCTACTGCATCTACAAGATGAGCTGAGGTGTTTTGAGACTCTGACAAGTGTGTTTTATATAAAAATGAACTGTACATAACCATTTTTCTATGCTACCTCCTAAATCAGCACTCCAGACACTTGTTAGCGTATGCGGCATGTCCCGCATAGCATAGTTTTGGTTGTTTTGTGTAGTCTTTTCCCTGTGGGATAGCTCAATAGACTTGATGTTTAAATTGCAGAGCTGTTTCATGACCCCTTTTGCCTAGGGAAAGATTGCCAGCAGCATATAGGGCATGGCAGCTGGTTACAGGCCTCTTCCAGCTTGTTGTCACCAGACAACAGGGTCAATGAGGATGCCTGGGTGTTGTCTTTTGGGCTGCCCTAAGATACACAAGGAAATGGCCTTGGGTCTCAAAGCTCATTTTTCATCAGTGTCAGTGTCATGGTAACTTTTTAAAGTTGTCCAGCCCACCAGAAGTCAGTTTGACTGTATTGCATGCGTGTGTAAACTTGGGAAAACAGAGAAAGTAAGGGGGTAGGCAATGGAAAAATATGAAAAAAAAAAACACTTTCATCTGCCTGTGTCTCAAATGCAACATTTCTGAAGATCAGATATATTACTTGATGTACATGCCAATTTTGGAGGCATTCTGACTATATCTAGGCTGTTTTTCATGGCATCAGATATGCATGATCCAACACATCAACAGCATTGTAAAGGCCACATCAAGGCACTTCACATAATGGGCCATAACATAAAGATGCAGCAACTTTCAAGGGTGTCACTTTGGGTTTGACTTAGCTATTGTCTAATGGTTGCACTGATGGCAGATTGAATGGTGTTCAGGTGGGACAAGTTTCTCTGTAGAGATACGCAGTTTATTGCGAGAGACGCTGTGTATGAGAAACTTTGAGTCGTAGTATGGACATAGCAGAAAAGACTTTGTATTCAGTAGTTTGTGCATTTGAAAGAGCATTACTGTGAGGATATCGCATCGCTGAATTAAATATTGTTGGAACTGTTACTCCAGTTTTGTCTACATCCCGAGCCACGGTTGACGGATTGCAGCTGAATGAGGTCTATTTAAAAGAACTCTACGTGCGTGTGTGTCACGAGGGTACTGGACAATACACCCACCCTCCTAATAGGTAAGAGGAGAGACCAGTCACGACTAACAAGGATCCGATTAGGGGGCGAGAGATACCTAGTCCACCCCAACCCAATAATGTGCACATGCGGCCACCTACTCACAACGGAACACATACTGCTAGACTGCCCGAGCATAGCCCAAACCAGAACCCTAGTAGCAGATAAACTCAACGCACCTCTCACCGTAGAAGGCCTCCTAAACCCTAAAACATGGTCCACCACCACCAAATACACAATACACCTGCTTAATAAGCACCCACTAATCCGATACATCTAACCAAACTACAGACATGACGAGAGGTAGATCAAAAGCGATGCGTGGACATCAGCGACAACCAGTCAGAACATAACTCCCCCCCCCCCCCTCAACCCCCGGCCCACCCCCCACCCCCCTGGACGAAATCAGCGAGAGCTGGAAGTCCATATCCTTTAAAAATAGCATAGCATAGCGTGTGTGTCTGGTGTGTTTATCATACTTCGACTACAACTCCACCACGTAACACCACCCAACCTCACATAATACAATGAAAGTTATACGCAAACTCCAATAATCACGCTGTTTTTATTATGGATAAAGTGTGCTCTGTGGCTGGCAGTCAGATAGCCATTAACCCATTAACTACCAAGACAAGGAGAACGCTACCCAGCTGCAAGAGACATAAACCCTCATGAGCCCCCGCAGTCGCGGGGGTTCATAAGGATTTATGTCTCTTGTTAGTCCTATGTCTTTTATGTCTGTTTTTGGTCTCATTTACATCTGTGTCCTTCACGCGAATGTCTTTTCTGACTCGACATTTTTTATCACTGAAAACGATGGGGTTATGGTTTATAAACATGCACAAACAAACAGTAGAAAACTCATTACAGCTCTTTTCATATAATGAACTGGGTGACACACACGTGCGGCTATTTCCCTTCTCATATTATTAACCCCGTCACTGCCCACCGGACACAACATCAGATCTTTAACCTTGTCATTCGGAATACGCCAGTGTGGGAAATAAGTTTGACTAAAATAGTTTAAGGGTAGTGCCAGAATAGCCTCTAGGCGCCAAGCTATTCTGGCACCACCCTTGAACTAAAGCCATTGGTCTATATCCTTATCTGTAAGTACTATAATGTAGCTTGCATATGACAGTGTACAAAACTGAAGCTTTTAGCCTCAGTATGATATGGGTTAAAAGCAGGACCCATTCAATGTTACACCGAATAATCCCATCTACACAATGGAGACGGATAATTTATGAATGACGGTTTTTTTGGTGGGGTTTTTTTTTTTTCTTACGGCTGGGAGCTGTTCTCGGTTTTGTCTGGCAGTGAAGGGGTCAACCCCCCTGTGTATGCAGCCACCGGTAACGGCGGCCGCGAGCACAAGAGGGTTAACATAAACGAAGAGTCGTAAATAAAAGTAGATCATGCTTGTACACACACATTCAAACAAATCGGAAATTTAAGGAAAATGCACCTAATCCCTTTGCTCCCGAGAAAAATTAAATACAACCCATCTGCAAGAGGCATAGATCCTCATGAGCCCGCGCTGTCGCGGGGGCTCATGAGGATCTATGCCTCTTACTGACGCCATTTTGTATTCATGTTCCTTGCACTGTTGGACAAGGATTTTAGAAACAAATTCTTGAATGACGTTTTCCTAATTGTGGTCCATAACACTCAGGTTTGAGGTACAGTAAACTCGGCTACATTTTTAACTGATTCGATCCTATTGGTCATGGCTTCCGCACACGACGAAATGAAAATTAACATTTCAGCGAAACGAACGCGTTTCTCACATTTCGCGTTCATTCAACCGTTTCTTTGAAATGCAAAACGGCCCATTTCGATCTCAATGCGGTGATAGAACCTATCTCTATACCCCGGCGTAGCAATTCGCATCAACATTTTTACCAGCGGCCCAATTAGCGCCGTTCCCTCTGTCACGTGTTATTTGACGTAATTTAGACACCAAATGTGACAATATGGCTTCCAAATCGTCATCCGTAGTGATGTCTGAATGCAGAAGAGCCCAGTTTATCACAGTTGAACTATGCCGAGACTTCCCGTGTATTTGGGGCATATTGCTAATTACCAATAATAACTTTCTTCTTGCGAGACATTCCATATATGGTAGATGTGGACGGGTGTTTCTGCGTGTGAGGTGGGGGCGTTTCAATGCCATCAAAATGTAGAGAATAAATTCTTTTTTCACGTTTCACATTTCTACGTGTGCATAGGCTTTTAGAAAGACGTCGCCTGAGCAAAAGCTGAACAAGAGGCCAACATAAAGTGACACAGAAAAGTAGAAAATCCAAAATATCTCTAGGGCGAAGGCCGGGAGAGGGGGGCTGGGAACAAAAGGAAGTGGGTGGGTAGGGAAGCAATGCGTTGACCAAGAACAAAGCTTTCAAGTGCCCCAAGCACATACCAAGACTGTTCGCATTAAACCTCCTAACTGACAACTGTGTGGTTCCGGAAAAAAAAATTAAAAAAAAATTACATTTTCATCCGAGGTCGGCTTTCTTTGACAAGACGGTCCTTTAAAGGTTCGAGATTTCGTCAGTCAATGTGAAAAAAATAATAATAAACAAGCGCAACAAAATATGATTTCGCGCCAAAATGACATTTACAAGGGTGCACGCGAATGCTGTCGATACACAAATCATCCCGAGAAGTACCGTAGCAAATTCAGTACACCGCTTGTTACCTAGGGTCAGTTGCATGAGTAGGCTTTTAGTCCTGCGCCAACGACTAAGCAAGGTGCTCCGCTTTAGCGGAGCACCTTACTTAGTGGCTGGCGCAGGACTAAGCTCACTCGTGCAGCTGGGCCTCAAGCTCGCAGCAAAAGGCGTTTTGGTTTGTGAATTTGGACCTTACGGAATATAGGCTGTAAGTCCAAAATCACAGACCAACACACACATGTACTCGTTGCCAGATGGTCTTTCTCGCTTTCAAGATGCCAGCGGGAGCCATCTATCAATCTGTGTGTGTCTATACATCTCCATATTCTTCCTCATTCTTTGTGCATAAATCTTGGCGTGTTTCTTTCTGGCCGGGGAAACTAATCATTTCGAGTTCCTGTACAACTGATTAGTTAAGATCAGACGAAGAACGTTACTGTTTTAACGTGCATCCAACGTTTTTTAACGCTGTTTGCAAAGTCAGTCTTTCTTTTTTCAGCATCGTAGTGCGCACACAGGTAGAGGCGACAGGGTTAACCCCTTGACTGCTTAGAAAAAGTGAACACGATTGAAATGCAGACTGACGACATGAGCCGCCGCACCCGATCTGTGCCGTTACAGACACCACTTTGACTGTATGCTCCTGGAACGGCCGGGGCTCTTCGACATGAGCCGCCGCACCCGATCTATGCCGTTACAGACACCACTTTGACTGTATGTTCCTGGAACGGCCGGGGCTCTTCGACATGAGCCGCCGCACCCGATCTATGCCGTTACAGACACCACTTTGACTGTATGTTCCTGGAACGGCCGGGGCTCTTCGACATGAGCCACCGCACCCGATCTATGCCGTTACAGACACCACTTTGACTGTATGTTCCTGGAACGGCCGGGGCTCTTCGACATGAGCCACCGCACCCGATCTATGCCGTTACAGACACCACTTTGACTGTATGTTCCTGGAACGGCCGGGGCTCTTTGACATGAGCCACCGCACCCGATCTATGCCGTTACAGACACCACTTTGACTGTATGTTCCTGGAACGGCCGGGGCTCTTTGACATGAGCCACCGCACCCGATCTATGCCGTAACAGACACCACTTTGACTATAGGCGCCAAGCTATTCTGGCATCACCCTTGAACTATCAGGGTCAATCTGTGTGCTGCACTGCAATACAGTCTTCAGAGGACAACGGCAAAATGTAGGGGTTTCGGTCTTGGGGTACAATGAGTTAAGATACTTTGTTTACCTGCGTTTAAATGGAAAACAAACACACACATTGAGTCGCAAAGGACGACATCCATTTAATATTTAAGCTCTTGTGTTCATACTTATAAAAGTTTAATAGAAAATCAAGAAAGAAACACATCGATTTGTATTACTCCGAGGCTGTCGGTTCATACCTGCTGGGTATTCTTGCGACCCAAAGTGTTTCTTTCTCTCTAGGCAACATTGTACAACTGGCTGTTTAACTTTGGTCTGGATCTCGTATGGACGCACTGAGCCTTAGGACGAACATTCTCAAACCCTCTGACAACTACATTACAGTTCTGACTGAAACGTCACATTTCGGGAGACAGATCGACCGTGATATTTTAAGGGTGGTGCTAGAATAGCTTGGCGCCTCGGTAGAGGCGCCAAGCTATTCTGGCACCGCCCTTGAAATACCACGGTCGACCCATATCTTGTTGTACTGTGTTCCAGTGCTAAATGCATCAGCCGTAGATTTGACAGATAAGACTTCCCAAAGAAGGCAAAAGACAATAAGTCTATTCTGTGAATAGCTAATTTGCCATTGTATTGCAATGAAATCCTCGCTTTTCGCAAAAATGGACTTAATTTCTTTTCCCTTTTTGGGGGCAGAGGCGGCCAGTGGTCTCACTGGGCACTTGTTTCTTAGCGTTTGGATCTGACTGAGAAGTGTGACCATAGGACTAGGACAAACAATGGCCCCAACAGCTGTTCCTTCCTCTTTCACTTTCAGAGCCAAGTCAGAGTAGAGCACGTTTGACAGTGGTCTGCTGGAAATGACATACAGGTCGCAGGAGATGCCGGAGTCGAGGACTGTACAGCTCTCGTGTAGTGGTAAGGAAAGCTTGGAACCTTTATCGACTTGATTACCCAAAGGCAGCTTTTAATGAGCGTGGTTATTCAGTCACGCACTTTACTGAAAATCGCAGCCAAAACAACCGACAGTAGTACATTCAGAGCAATAGCATCGCAGCAGTCTGAACGAAGACGGATACAAAATAGGACACACAAGAGGCATAGAACCTCATGAGCCCCCGCGAATGCGAGGGCTCATAAGGTCCTATGCCTCTTGCAGTTGGGTGGTTCTGGTTCCCGGCAGTCAAGGGGTTAAACCTTGGTACAACTGAACTGAGCAACTTTTAAAAAAAAAATCTGTATACGTTGCCAGATATAACTGATCAAAGCTGTCGCTTTTTAAAGTGCGTTACCGTACATTTGGAGTACTCCATCTTGTCAACGCGTCACACAATAGACACAAAAAGTGACGAATAAGTCAGTAGGCACAACTGCTGAGCTTCTGAAATCGATCTATTTTCCTGCTTAGACGCTGGGGCAGAGAGTTAAAGCGATCTGCTCCAGGGCGGGTTTAGGGTGATTAAATGTGCCGACGGATGCGACGGTTTCTCAGAGCTGTCTTGCCTCAACTAATACTTTTCTACCCTTTTTTTCACAACCCTTATCAGTTGGCACGCACAAAAGATGTTCCACTGCCCCTGCGGCTAGTCTGCGGAACTTCTACTCACAAAAGAGAAGACGGAAGAACGGGAACAGTTTTTCATTTTAGGACATTTACACCTTCAATAGTCTCAGTAGCTGGCCATTTTTTTCCAGCATACGAACAATAATTATAAGGAGATATTGCAAACTATCAACCCTTTATTATCTGCAACAGGGCGCTTTAATCAATGTGAATAATAATTATCAATCCATTTTTTCCCGGTGTACGCATCAAAAGCAGAAATCTAATCAGGTAATAGCCATGAGCTATCAAGGCCCACCCCCCTCACTACTTCGGCCTTGGTCCCAGAAGCAAAAACATATCAGGCATTGACTCTCCAGGAACCATCACAGTCGATGCATTTTGCTACTGTCTCAGAGGCGCCAGGCTCATAAGGCTATCTACGAGCTGTCGTGATCGACTCATCTCCCAAAGGAAGTTGGCACCGGAAGTGGGCGGGGTTGTCTTTCCTCGCTTGGATGTCCAGGTCTGTTGTTATTGGCAGCGGAAGATGTTGTGGTTAGCAGACCATTAGAAGATTTGCCTGCTCTGCTTTTTCTCTCTGGGCAGCTCCGTACATATCACTTCAAAACCGCATGACCTCCTCATTCTGCGGAGCATGGGGCAGGTCTCTGTCAATTATTAGTGAGGTTTCGTTTGAGACGAACGACTCTCCGGCAACAACGAACGAGGGCGAAACCAGATTGTACCGTAAGCATTGACAACACGTCAAACATGAGGGCTCATGAGGATCTATGCTTCTTGGAGATGTTTGGAGTGTTGTTTCCGTGTATTTCATGAGGATCTACGAGGTACAGGCTACGAAGCTAGAAGAGGTCAATAGCTTCAAGTACTTGGGAGCCACCCTGTCCAAAGACGGTAGTTGCATAGCAGAGATCCGTATCAGGATAGGTACAGCAACATCCGCAATGGCCAGGCTGGACAGGATATGGCGAAGTAACTCCATCACCTTCACCATCAAGTACAGGCTTTACAAGTCCCTCGTAGTGTCTATTCTACTCTACGGCTGTGAGACTTGGACACTGCTTGCAGACTCAGAAAAGAAAATCCAGGCCTTTGAGAACAAGTGCCTGAGGAAGTTGCTCCGCATCTCGTACCGCGAGCACAAGACCAACGAATATGTACGGAGCATCGTCACTTCCCTGGTGGGCCCACATGAACCCCTTCTGGCAACCGTGAAACTGCGCAAGCTTGCTTGGTTTGGCCACGTGACCCGACACAACACCTTGTCCAAGACTATCCTCCAAGGCACTCTCGAAGGAAGTCGTCGGCGAGGTCGTCAGAGAAAGAGTTGGGTCGCAAACATAAAAGAATGGACCGAACTCGAGATGCCAGACTTGCTTGCCACTGCCCAAAATAGAACTCAGTGGAGAGCACTGTCTGTTGCTGCTGCCTTTCAGTCCCCCCAACGCCCAGTTCGGGCAAGGGACTGATGATGATGATGATGATGATGACGAGGTTCGGAATGTTGTCTATGGTAGAAGCTGGTTATCCGTCGCCGTGACTGATTTCGTTTTCGTTCGTTGTTGGGAGTTGTTCGTTGCAAGAAAAACCTCACGGCTATTGCTACAGGCGTAGTTGGATGATCAATGTGCTGTTTGTGCACAATGTGCTGTTTCCCGTGTTATAGGGATGATCGACTACGTAACGATCATCTCATGCCTGTGTTTAGTGCAAAAAACAATTAGGCTCTCATCCGCCCCTGCGGCTTAAATTGCCTCGTGAGTAAGAGAAACTATTTGAAATTTGTGTTTACGTGTTTTGCACAACCAAGGGAATATTTCTGTTAAGCGTCACGAAAAAGATTTGCTTTTAACCTGAGGGTTTTGATGAGGAGTGTATCGCAGTTTTCTGTAATCAGCAAATGTTTCCACAAATTTAAACATAAGAATAAACATCTCTGACACGTACTGCAGAAAAGAGATTGAAGTCAACATCGGATTAGACATTTTACAAACTTCAAGTACCTCCTCATCCCCATCCGGATGAACGAACGAACGAACGAACGAACGAACCCAACCCACAACCCACAAACCACAAACCACAAACCAAATCAATCAATCAATCAATCAATCAATCAATTAATCAATCAATCAATACGTAAATAAATACATGCATGTGAGGGGGAAAACCCCGGTAAGTATCAGTTTTACAAAATAAATCAAAGCACGAAAGAGCGCAAAAACAAAAATAATTAAAAAAATAATTTAAAAAAAACAACAACAAAAAAACCACGAAACAATCAGCATAGTGAACCCAGCTGACCCTAGTACTTTGACCTGAAGCGACCTTGGTTCCCAGTAAGCAACTGTCCTCGGGCCAACGTGGGCCAAAAGACCTTTACTTACTGGGCTAACACCCCCTACACTTCCAGTCGGGAAACACGTCAGTTTTCTAATTTACCCTTTTGTAATCACCAGTCATCCCCCCTCCCCCCCCCTCCACCCTCTCTTGCCCCACCTTTCAGTCCTTATTTCATATACTGCCCCAACAGCAAAAAGCATAGATCTTCATGTACTGCTGTAGGATTCAGGAGTCATGAGGATCTATAATTCTTGCTGATTTCAAATGCATTCATGTTCCTTCACCCGAAAGCGGTCAT
Source organism: Semisulcospira habei (assembly GCA_036245525.1). Taxonomy (NCBI): domain Eukaryota; kingdom Metazoa; phylum Mollusca; class Gastropoda; family Semisulcospiridae; genus Semisulcospira; species Semisulcospira habei. The sequence goes on along the minus strand of BTPG01000002.1, from coordinate 201,927,348 downwards.
CCGGATGTTCAGCCTAGCCAACTGAACTACAGCTCCCCTGCGGTATTTCTAGTGTCGGTTGTTTTCGAGGTGTGAAAACATCAACAGCTACACTTCCAGTCGGGAAACACGTCAGTTTTCTAATTACCATCCATTTGAAAGACCTATCCACCTGCAACAGGCATAGATTGTCATGGGCCCTTGCAGTCGCAGGGGCCCATGAGAATCTATGCCTCTTGCTATCAGCGATAGGTCAGTATGCTTCCCCAGACTGAGAATGAGGTCGTCTCTGGAATTTAAGTCTAGCGACTACCTGGTGGACTGAATTTACATGTTTTGGGCAAAAGCGGAAGTGAGTACAAAACAGGATAACATCTCTGGCTGTCGGCAGCGGGTTTTGCCGAGGGGATTACTACAGGAATCACCTCGGCAAAAACCACTACCGAAAGCCAAAGGGTTCACCTTTTGGTTTAGTGCTGCTGTGAGTACCAAAATTCAGTTAGCGAAGTTCGTCTTTCCTGTAAAAGCGAATGACCGTACCGGTAAAACAAACCGAACTGAACACACCAGAAATATAAGTACAGGTTTCAGCTCTTAACTAGCCTACTTTGTTCTCTTCCAAATAATCGTACCATTTCTCCGCCTACTAAACGACACGTTGAAACTTAACCTTTCATAATAATGACCATGGAAGTCAAAGCGCAGCATTTTTTTCTTTAACATGACTTGTTCATAAAGTGATCGTCTGAAATATAATTACAATAACAAAGTTCAAAGTTTTGCAGACCTAGTCCTTAGGCAGGTCTGCATGGAGACTAGAACTGAACCAGTTATCACCCAAAGACATGTTCAAACTCATTGACAGAACAAATCAAACTTGAGGCAAATCGGTCCTCACAAGACATACTTACGTTGAAAATAAGGCCCGAGACAGATTTATTTGAGAGAGAGAGAGAGAGAGAGAGAGAGAGAGAGAGAGAGAGAGAGAGAGAGAGAGAGAGAGAGAGAGAGACTGGAGAGAGAGAGAGAGAGAGAGAGAGAGAGAGAGAGAGAGAGAGAGAGAGAGAGAGAGAGAGACTGGAGAGAGAGAGAGAGAGAGAGAGAGAGAGAGAGAGAGAGAGAGAGAGAGGAAACAAAAAACCCTGATATAAACAATTTCATGTCAAGTACTACTGTAATAATATACTTATGACATATTTTGTATGATTGTTATTTTTAATACTGAAACGTCTGTATCTGAAGATTCACAGCAGACTCAAAAGTTTCTTTATTATATTTAAAAAAAAAAAAAGAAGCTGCAAGCAATCCCGAATGCAATATCAAAAATATTTTCAATTATTTTTTAATACCGGAAGTTAGTGATGATTTGAAAAGCGTCGCATCTCCCATCAAGCAACGGGACGTGAGCAGGCAAAGTGTGGGAAATCAGGGGCAATAATTACTCCCCCTTCCTGCTGGCGCAATTACTCCCCTTGGCTCTCGTAACAGACGCTTGACTAGAGCATGCATCATCACCCAGCAATCGATGGGCGGTTGATACATCCAGACTACTCCATCTGCAAGATACACAGATCCTCATGACCCTGCAAATTTGCAGGGGCTCATGAAAACCTGTTTCTCTTGATGACAGATTTATCCTCACTTATGTCTATGTCTTTCATGCCGAAAAATTATCATTGCAACAGGTTTGCGTCGACACGGAATCCCGGAGACCTTCATCTGACAGAATGTAAATCCTCATGAGCTTAGAGAGGATCTGCTGCAAGGGTTAATGACCGTCTTCCTTCCATTGAAAGATTTATTTTATTACATAGTATTTATATGGCGCATTTCTCATATTTATAATATAACTCAATGCGCAGAATGTAGCCACGAACTGAACCCAACAAGCACGCTCACGTGAATCACACGCATTCACTAACACACTGTACGTAAACACAGAAAATTCACGTGGTACTAAGGGCAAGCTCAAGCGAGCTACTGACGGTTTTGGAAATCGTTTTGAAATTGAGGGTCCATTTACGTCTGTGTTCCTCAGGTACAGGATACAAATCGGTGAAACTCAAATCAACAATCAATGCTTAGTGCAAAGCCAGACGTGACTGGCCCATCCTCTGTCCGGTCACGACTCTCAGATATAAAGCGACGATACACCCTCACATTTTTTTTTTTTTTTTTTTTTTTTTGGTGGGGGGGGGGGGGTGGGGAGTAGGGGGGGGCGGGTGGCGGTGGGTTGGGGGGGGGGCGGTTGTTGTTTATTTATTTATTTATTTATTTATTTATTTATTTCGGGGGGTGGGGGGGGTGTATCTTTCATGTAAAGAGGATATACACACTGGTTGTCTCCCTCAATTCGCTACCGCTGTTCAGCGGTAGCGAATTGAAAGAGACAACCAGTACTGAGTGCACTGGAAGATAATGTCATCATTCGTGCAGGTGTGAATACATTACGTGCTAGACAATTAGTTACGATGGAGACCAAAGCAAAGGTAGACTTAAAAAAAACAAAAAAAAATCATCAAACCCAAAGACACAAACAGAAACAAAACGCAAAATAAATAATATCTACGTCGGATGGTCAGTGAATTAGAGTTTATGGATCTAAACACACAAATATGTCCCTACACTGAGGCGAAAGTGGACTTACCGATTGAGGACCGCAAGTGATGTTTTCTCCCTCATGAATTAATTACTGTGGGTACTTGGATCTTCGCTGAAACTAAACGTCAGTGTCCTAATATGACCATCCTCACTCTGAAAATAGAAATAAAAGCGGAAACCTTCCAATCAAAGATTCTTCAACAAGAATGTATCCTCGCTATAATTATTTTCAAAACAGAGCGCAATACAATCAACCAATCATCGATTTAACCAGCCTCACTCACTCACTTCCCAGCGATATAGCGTAGTGGCCGAGACAACATTTTCAATTTAGCTCAAACTGGTCAAAATTGCAGAAAACATGTAGCCTCATTAAATCCACCCAAAAATTGCGTGAGATGGTTCTTCATCTACCATGACAGTTCACGGGTTAGTGTCGGATCGGCGCCAAACTAATCCATCACTAGCCTTGAATTGTCAAGGTCGATTAGTTTTCTGTTCTAGGTCGCCGACGTGATAGGGCTATCAATGTTTTTTTTTTTTTAAAAATGGGGTTGAATTGCTTTTCTTTGGACGAATCAATTGGGCAAAAATAAAAGCCAGTGTCGTTTTTCACTCTGTCAGGAAACGCCATAATTCTCCAAGAAGCACAGATCTACATGAACCCCTGAAGTCTGCAGACGCACGTGAGGATCTGTGTCGGCTGGTACGAGAGAATTAAGAGCCTGATTTACATCTGTGTTTTGTTCTTGTTGGATTTATTTCCCCCAACAAATAAACGAATTCGTATTGAGATTAACTCATTGTGCCCGAGGTACGAAATACCCAAACTTTGAAGTTATCATCTGAGGACTGCATTACAATTCAGGAACAACAGATCGACCATGATAGTTCAAGGGTGGTGGCAGAATATATATATATATATATATATATATATATATATATATATATATATATATATATATATATATATATATATATATATATATATATATATATATATATATATATATATAATATGCTGGTACAACCCTTGAACTATCATATCGAGCCATATCTTGTTGTAGTGTGTCGCGGGCAGAATGAGTTAAGAAAATTTTATTGACCCACGCACAGCTGACCAGGGAAATTTTTCTTTTGATCTGAGATACATATAACAAAATTGCGTCTCCCATTTTTTCCCCGCAGTCACTCGACGTTGCATACCGGCGCACACACTCATGACGCAGATTCAACCTGTGGACACAATGTTGAGGGAAGAAGAAACATTCACTCCGGAGCACTGAATGCCACTTCAGTATATTTTGGGTACAGTTATTTAAATTCACCGGCTGTGCGCGCGGATATGATGTGAATTTGTGGGTTAGTCTTTGGGTTTGTGGGTTATCACTGTAGTCTGTATCACTGTTAGTCTGTATCACTTACATTGTAAACATTGTGTAACAGCGAATGAAGAATGGACATTGTGACAACAAGAGATGCGTCGAGCAAAACATTAATCACTACCACTGAACTATCAATAAGCTATCCTAGGCCGATCTATGTCCCGCAGCTAGCAGAAAGCCTTCATGGGCACATGCAAAAGTTGAGAAGGGCATTCTGTGTTAACTCATTCGAGACGCGCCGCGTCCGGATACGCGGCTTTAGCCGCGTATCCGGATGCGGCACGTCTCGAATGTGTTAATAGAGAGGTTGCGTTTACGCCGAACGACTCCCAGCAACGAACAAGAGCGAAGTCAGGGCGGATAAACAGCTTGAACCACAAGCATAGACAACACTACAGACATCTCCAAGAGGCATAGATCCTCATGAGCCCTCGGGCTCATGAGGATCTATGCCTCTGGGAGATGTCTGGAGTGGTGTCTGTGCTTATGGTAGAAAGTGGATATCGGCCCTGACTTCGCTCTCGCTCGATGTTGAGTAGTTCCTTGCTAACGAAGAAAAAAAATCGCTAATAATAAAATAAATATTAAAATTATGACCCGACAAGCTGAGTTATTTCCGATTTAGTGTGAAAAAATCATTGCGGCCGCTCTTCCAACAAGCCCCCCCCCCCCCCCCCCTTCTGCCCCGACTCCCCACCCCCCTTTCTACCGACTCACTCCTACCCTCATCACACGCTACCTTACCCCCTCTTCCCCCCCCCCCCCCCAAGCCACCCCTCACGCCCACCCCCACCCCCACCTCCACTTCACCAAAAAAGGTAGTCATAAAATCACACACATGATTACTTGACGCTTATCCTGACTCAAGTGCTGATCAAACAGTCACATTGATTCTGCATGATTGACTCATTGAAACCGCAGACATAACTGCAAACACATGTACCACGAAACTAGCTCAACATGAACCAGTTTTGTGGTACACGTATAAGCATTTACATCTACTGCTCCATATTCTACAGGCACCTGATGGTGAATCGAATCGCCACAAACCAACAAAGCGGACGCTGGAGAAAAAGAATAATCATCGCTGCGAAGTGATCGATAAGGTCAATGAAACACACACCCATCTAAGCAGAGACAACAGCGACAACCTTATGACTAACCACCATCAACTCCCACAACAATAATTATTTATAACAACAGCTTGAATCTAATCATCTTCGTGTGCACATCACCCCACAACTACAAGCGGCACAGAAACTCATGAGCCCCAGCAGTTGCGGGGACTCCGGAGGTTGAGTGCCTCTTGCTGATTGTACTTTGTACCTGGGTCCTTAGGCGGCCGCGCGTGTGATTGTGTGTGTGTGTGTGTGTGTGTGTGTGTGTGTGTGTGTGTGTGTGTGTGATTGTGTGTGTCTGTATGTGTGTGTGTGTGTGTGTGTGTGTGTGTGCGCGCGCGCGCGCGCGCCTTAAAATGAAATAAACTGAACTATTTTTAAATCACCCTATGCCCAACGCCAGACTAGAGTTTAACCCTTTGGCTGTCGCTAGCGCTTTTCTCGAGGTCACTCTGATCTCAGTTTCTGGCGCGTTTAAATCGAGGTCATTCCACTAGCACAAGCTTAACCCTTTGGCTGTCGACAGCGCTTTTGGGTGAAGCACTTTGACTGCTTTGTCATTGTTATTAGAATTTGTTTTATGCAGGGTTGTGAGGGAGAGAGGATTTTACGCCGGACGCCTATGCTCCACGCGGCTTAAATGTTCAATGTGTTTGCACAGAACTTCACGGCAAGAACTAAGCCGAACATTTATTGAGGTATAATCTTCACAAAAATATCTCGATGTGTGTACTTTTAGTTTAGATATTGATTACCTCGTGAAAGCAATCAATAATATTAAAATCAATGCATTAAAAGCCTGACGTACTTTAACCAGTATCACGGCGCTGAATTCTTTTCTCGCTATTGATTTTAATATTAGTTGTTTAGTCCTGCGGCAAAACGATAGCGTTTGTGTAACATCAAGGGTGACGCCTGAATACACAAAAGACAAATTAGGGAATCTAATAATGCCAGCATGTTTTTGTAACTACCAACAACAATCTTGGGAGGACAAATTAAAAGCCCTCGGACAGACGTTGGCTTGCGTGCGTGGGTCAACTGAGGTCCACGTCGGTACGAGGACCTTTTTGCTCGCCGAGACTGAACGAGAAAAATATCGGTTCGATTAACAGAACAAACAAAAACTAAAGAAGATAATGTTGGACACCATCAAAACAGGAGATCTTTCATATTTAAACAGCCTGGTGGCCAACATTTCAAGGGGGTCTGTTAGGCACTGATTACGTTAATTAGAGTGCGCGAGACAGATCGGCCTCGGTGGCTCAAGGGTGCCGCCGGACTAACGTGGTGCCTATCAGTCAAGGTACATCCTCGTTCCCTCGTTGTCACTGAACTGGATGTGATATTTTGTCATTGACGGCCTAACCCCTTCACTGCCATGAAAAACTAAAGACACACAACTGCAAGAGACATTGATCCTCATGAGCCCCCGCAATTGCGGGGGCTCATGAGGATCTATGCCTCTTGCTGAAACCACTTTGAGTTCAAGTTCATTTGACGGCTGGGGATCTTTGACTTTGAATTTACAATGATTTCAAAAACGCACGGTCCTCGCCCAATGGCAGTGAAGTGGTTAAATGCGACGAAAACAGCATTCGTTTTTACATTCTGTTTGTAATGTGTTCAGTGTACGTTATGCCTGTTCTTTCGTAGTCTCTTGTTTTGATTTCTAAAGAGCTTCTTTAAATGAAGAGTGCTTTTTTGGGGTTAGTTTTAATGCCGGTATGAGAGCTGTCATACTGTTCGACTGAAAAACGAGGACGCTCGCGCCCCAAGGTAACTCGTCCGCCGCAGCCCGTCAGACCAGTGAGGGAAGAGTCCAATAACCCTGGCGCCTTAACCTGTGGCCCCCTGTTATGGAGAGTGCGATAACTCATCCGCCGCAACCCGGGCCACCGAGTTAGGGAGAGTCCAGTCCAGTAACGTGAGCGCCGCAACCCGGGCCACCGAGTTAGGGAGAGTCCAGTCCAGTAACGTGAGCGCCGCAACCCGGGCCACCGAGTTAGGGAGAGTCCAGTCCAGTAACGTGAGCGCCGCAACCCGGGCCACCGAGTTAGGGAGAGTCCAGTCCAGTAACGTGAGCGCCGCAACCAGCCGCGGCTCAATGTTATGGCCGGAGAGTAAACTGAATGTTAACTGAAGAACGGAAGTGACCTCAGTCTCGTTTCATAATGAGTATAGAACATAATGTTAGAATAATACGGAGTGAGCCTCTAGTCAGTACGCCCGTACCGCGACATCGTCGCGACAATGAGATTGCGGGATCAGTTCTCAGTTCAGCCGCGCCAAGCTTGTCTGGTACTGCTCTGTGCGTGTGTATGTGTGTGCGTGTGTGTGTGTGTGCGCGCGCGCGCACACACACACACACACACACACACACACACACACACACACGGTCATTTGCCCGCGGCCACCACCGCCGACGCTAACACCGCCAAACCGTACCGCGGCGAAACCGCCACGTGCGTTCAACAAGCGGTGTCGCCTACGGTATACACAACAAAAGCACGCGGCCGGCGCGCGCGAGGGTTTTCGCGGTGGCTCTGTCTTGCCTAACTATGTATCCCGTCAGTCAAGTCAGTCGGCCCGGTCACAGTATACGGTGAGAGACTCAGTAGGGGAGGGTCGGTGTGTGTACACGTCTCATGCGAGCATGGACTACGGAGACTCAGTGTGAAAATCAGTATGGACTACCAGCAATTACTGGGGTATGGACTCTGTGCTCTGAGATGCCCAGACGCTAATGGGAAGTTTCTCAACCGAGGAAGGACACATTCTGTGTGCCGCTGGTCAGCCGGTTTGTGAGTTTGGATCTTTAAACTTGCTAGAAAGGACAATTCATTTTTCATGTGTGACTTGACCTTGTGGCCTGGCTAGTTGTGTTCATGTAACTGCCTTTTCTAAGCGTGTTTCTTCGTTGGGTTCTTCTCTAGTCGGCGGTCGGTATCAACGAGAAGGGATAGTATTATTAAATCATGTGTAACCCACTTATTCCCGACGCACTTCAGCACGAGACCGCGGATCGAGAGCACGATAATTCAAGGGCAGTGCCAGATTAGCTTGGCGCCGTCAGGCGCCAAGCTAACCTGGCACTGCCCTTGGAGTATCATGGTCGATCCATCTCCTGCAGCTGAAACTTGCATAGTTGTTGGGTGACACTTCTAAAATTGGGGATATATATATTGCCTTGGGTTTAAATGGGTTAATAGTGTTTGACTCTGGACTCTGAACATAGTCACGGCGCCGGGTTCAGTGTATGAGGTTCCTCGTTGCAGACCAGAACATAATTGTGATCATTCTGAAGCTATAGGGTAGTTAATCCTGTAGCTGTCGGTAGCGCTTTTCATTGTCGAGGCGATTACTGCATGATTCACTGACCCCGAGAAGCAGCGCTACCGACAGCCAAAAGGTTAAGGGTGTAATTGAAGTTATTATATGAAGCACAGATGTTGCGAGTTCAATTCAGTGAAGATGACATAATTTGGCACACGGACATATGTTGCGACTCAGTTTCAAAGCACGGACAACTTGTGGATAAAATGACATCATAAAAAATAACAGGAGAAATATATAATATACATCTACGAAACTTGTGGATATCACGACAGAGATTATTTTATTACGCTCCTCTAATGAAAATGATCAATGAGATCAACACTTATGAGTGGTATAAGTAGGCTCGTTGGCTACGGTAACAATTGACTCCACTCTTGTTTTATTTTCTGGTACACAGCTCGATCACATCAGTTAAGCTCTATAATACATCGTTAGCACTTTTTTCGAGGTGATTTATGCAGGAATAGCTTTAACCCTTTGGCTGTTAGCAGCACCTTTGTCGAGGCGAAGGTTGGTGAAAGAAAAGCATTTATTGACAAGGGTGCATGCATTAAGTGTGAGGATTGTGCGCTTGTCTATAATTATGGGGCCAGTTGCATCCGCTGGACCTTACGACTTTGGGCGTAATGCCCGAAAACCCGCAGCACACGAAACTCAAGGGAAGAGGTTAGCACACTCGCAACTGGGGAAGCGTAATCAGTTTAACCTTTTGGCTGTCGGTAGGGTTGTGGTGATTCCGACAGCCAAAGGGTCGTTTAAAAAAATTAAAAGGCTATGTTTTCAGATGACGCAAGTGTTTCATGACTATAGTGAGAAAATGATAACGATTTCAAGGTTAAAGTAGCACCTGACTATCAGTATACATGATAGACATATCAGCACACACAGACACGTCAGGTGTTCAGATGAATGTGTGGCAGGATACCTGTATAGTTTGCGGGACGAGTATCCCCAGGTAGATCATCTCGGGGCGTACGCCACAAGTACACTTCTATTCAAATGAGATGCAGCTAAGCATCTCACTTGAATAGACGTCTACTTGTGACATGCACCCAAAGTGGGTTTATATATGGGGAGTTCTCCCGCAAGCGGTGCAGGTACTGTTTGCTTAAAGCAACCTGCACCCGGCAATACAGGGTTAATAGTTCGCAATATTTCCTTTATAAATGTTCTTAGTGTGTTTTACAATGATACTGCACAAATGGACTATAGCTTAAATTATGAAAATCGTAAAACAAAAGACTTTTCTACTATTTTTCTCGTGCTGTGAGATGGCGTTAAATCTAACTAACTAACCAACCAACCAACCAACCAACCAACCAACCAAACAACCAACCAACCAACCAACTAACTAACTAACTAACTAACTAACTAACTAACTAACTAACAACTCTTTTTATCTTGTGCTAGCAGGAGAGAGTTCAACAATAAAAAGTATAAAAATAAATTTAAAAAAAAAGGTATCAAGAGCAGTAGAAAACATAATTATGTTACGTGTGTCTGCTGACATGGATTGTGAAAAGAAGGGCGGAAAAGTCATGGCTGAGCTAAGACATCACTGAGAACCCGTTGAATCGGAGAAATGTCAGCACCCAAATCCCGCACTGGACTGAAGAGATCGCTTTAAGACATACGTATAAGTAAACACTGTCATGTGTGCTCAGCTGAAACGCCTGTCTACATGATCGTCCAAAACAACACTGCAAGAGGACAGTGCACATAGGTGTCATAGGCCGGGGAAATAATAGTATTACGCATATTGTCAATGGAAATATACAGTCGGATGTTCCCCAATATATATTGCAAGTTTATCTACATAGTCATGCGCTCTGAAAACGCCAGAAGAATATCGTCAGTTCAAAGCTTAAAAACCAAAGCCGTTCAACGAACATGGATACACCATAATGCTAAGCAAGAAGGTATAGAACATCATGAGCCCCCGTAATTGCGGGGGCTCATGAGGTTCTATACCTTCTTGCAGTTGGGTGGTTCAGTATGGGTGTCCGGGCAGTCAAGGGTTTAAACCTTGGTACAAAGCAATTTTTTAATTGATCGAAGCTGTCGTGCTTTTTACTTCAAAGTGCGTGACTGTGACTGTGCACGTTCAATGCAAAACTGTACAGATAATTAAGTGCGTTTGCGTGTCAGTGTTTGAGGCTCTCAAGCTGGTCATAACATCCAAGAATCGCACGATATCATGGGGTACACTACAGCGGGCGCCAATAGAACTGTTTACAAAGTAAGCCGAGGCATTGCAAATACGTCCAGATAGATTTTGCTGAGGGGATATGGCATCATGCCACTAATGTGCTCACGTATGACAAGGTCGGACGCAACAAAAGTTGGGTATAGGCATAAGGACGCCTTTTTTTTCTTCTTCTCACACGTCCCCAATTGCGGGATGACTGACTCCAAAAAACGAACGAGAGCGGAGCGGCACGGCGGATACCAGCTTGTACCGTAAGCATAGACAACACTCCAAACACTCTAAACATCTCCAAGAGGCATAGATCCTCATGAGCCCTACAGGCTCATGAGGATCTATGCCTCTTGGAGATGATTAGAGTGTTGCATAAGCTAGTTATCCGCAGCGATTTCGTTCTAGTTCGTTGTTGCGAGTCGTTCGTTGCAAACAAAACCTCACTAATTTCTTTCGCTGTGTTAACTCATTCGGCACGTGCTGCACTGAGATAAGTGGCTTTAAAGACACCTGCTGCAGGCAATAATGGGTTATTAGTTAGCAACATTTCCTGCAGTACACAGTCACGCACTTTAAAAACGCAACAAAAACGATCGTAAATTCACAGCATAAACAACCGAGTCGTCCAACAAACAGCCGTCCAGCTAACACGGCAAGCAAGCAGCATAGAACCTCATGAGCCCCCGCGACTGCGGGGGCTCATGAGGTTCTATATGCTTCTTGCAGTTGGGCGGATCTGGGGCCGGTTAAGGGATTACACAGTAACGTTTTAAAAATATGTACAGGGCGGCAGATGTAATTGATCAAAGCTATTGCTGTCGCGTTTTTTTGAAGAGCTTGAAGTCAGAAAAATGTGTCTAGTATGGCTTACAATAATGACGGACAACGGGGCTAATTACACTCATAAAGTTTGAATGCCGTACAATGGAAGACTTTTCTGCTCTTCTTCTCTTTTGTACGTAGGAGAGTTGCCAGGGGCAGTAAAAAAAAAAAAAAACATCTGTTGAGTGCGCGTTTACTCACATGGATTGCGAAAAGAATGGTGGAAAAGTCCGAGGTTAGTTGAGGCAAGCCGACATAACCCGTCATTGACGGGAAAACTGTAGCAAGCAAACATTCAAGATTCAAGATGACTTTTGTGTTGCTATATAGCAAAATTAGTCTTGCCGCCTCAGGTGTTGCTCACATTCACTCACTCGCTCATTCGACAAATTACAATAACAGAGCTACAAAATGGACAATGACTCGGGACGGGTGAAGCCGGTCGCCAAGGCACCTAATGGCCGGCGCCAGTGGCCTCATCCCGACGCGAACCTCCCTGACAAAAACAGGATGCTAAGCCAGCCCTATGTCTCCTGAACACACTATTATAATTATGTTCTTTTGTTAAGTTCCTACTTGACTAAAGCTAGTACATGAAAATACAAGTTAACAACAAAAACAAAATACCGTCGATTGGGCTATGCAACATAAAACAACGGTCAAAACTGCACCTGGGGGCCTGTCAGTCGCTATAGTACAGCGACGGTGTTCAGAGGGCACCGCTCCGACAAAGTCCGTCAACACTATTTATAACATATAAATGTCATTATGGTAACAACCATGAGTCATTATGATGAAATAAAACCAGCACCACCCCACCACCACCCCCCCCACCCACCCACCCCCCGCCCCCCACACACACACATGTTCACTGGCACCCCGCTAGTTGTTGGGAAGGATCTGACAAACAGCGAATGTCGGCGGGCCAGGCAGTACCTCTAAACACGGCCGCAGAGCAGATCGCTTTAAGCCGCGTATCCGGATGCGGACCCTCGAAGAGTTAAAATAATAAGTTGTTTAACCCTTATCATTCGAAATACACCAGTGTGTGAAATATGTTTGACTAAAATAGTTCAAGGGTAGTGCAAGAATAGCTTGGCGCCTCTAGGCGCCAGGCCGCTATTCTGGCACCACCGGCCTTGAACTAAAGCCTATATCCTTATATGTAAGTGCTATAATGTAGCTTGCATATGGCATTGTACAAATTTGAAGCTTTTAGCCTCAGTATGATGTGAGTTAAGGACAACAGATGGTTCACTGGCATTTTGTTTCGTGTTCACTGTACGAGCGACTTGACAATTTTCTTGCTGAATGCCGACTCAGTGAGCATGGCGAAGAAACTTTCAACATGATTTGGGGGAACTGGTCACTGAGTTTGTTCGCACGATGGTGCTGAGACAGGCGATACATAAAAAGTCTCCGAGCGCCCTAAAGTTGGTACAGATTGTCACTGTCTGAATGCCACAGCGTGTCTTAGTGCAGTTAGACCGATGTTGCTGGTGACAAGCGGCCGTTGCTTTCTGCTGACAGCTCTCTGACGTTTCATTAACACACTTCTGAGTTCAAACGGCTCCTTTACTGCAGGAGATCATGCGAATAAGTGACTCGTTTATTGTTATACGACAGCATTAACGCCTTGACTGCTACTGACGATACCGTTTGGCGGAAAAGACGCGTTCACGCGTCTTTTCCGCCGAACGGCATCGTCAGAAGCAGTCAAGGGGTTAACCGTGATTCTGTGATGGTTTCAGAGACTTCATTTTAGAGGCTGACATTAAAGGGGTTAGTGTCGCCAGACGTGACAGAAGTTAGCGTAAGGTCAAGTTGTGTCACCTGCACTTTTCGCGTGAAGCAGTGCAACGCGTGTGTGTGTGATTTCTCGGCGTCGTTTGTTCTTTACTATTGACGTGTTCCAGTACATGGATTTCCTTTGAACCTCTTCCTCTGGAGGCGATTTTAAAGTGAGCAGAATGCCTGTTACGCCTACGTGGACACCACGCTACGCTGCGCTACAAGCGGGCAAACAAGAACTTATCATTGAGAGAGAATGACCAAGCGTACGCTCATTAACACTCCGACACTGACTTTTAAAAAGTGCGTCCATGAGAGAGAAATGCCAAACGTACGCTCACGGTACACAAATGAGATACTGACTTTTAAAAAAGTGTTTCAATGACAACGAAAGGCCAAACGCTACAAAATGAGAACTGACGTTCAAAAAGTGTTTTAATGAGAGAGAAATGCCAAAAGTACGCGGCACGCTGCAAGTAATGGTTCACGAAGACCAAGGCACCAAACGTACGAGCGTGACAGTGTTTCCCTGAGAAATGTCAAACGTGCGCACGTCACAAAACAGACAATGACATTCAAGACGACGCTGTGTTACAACTGGACAAATAACAGCTTCTGTTGAAAAAAGTGTTCCAGTGAGAAAGGAAGGCCAAAAGTACGTACGCAGGGTGCAACAGAGAGACTGACGTTCAAAAAGTGTTCCGCCGAGAGAAACACAGGCTAAAAGTACGCACAATGCAAATTAGATATTGACGTTCAGAAGTGCTTCGTCCAAGAGATGTCAAACGTAGGCTCGCAGCGTGTGAAATACTAGTGCGCATTCTGGTTTCATTCGGGATTTTGCTACAATTCAGTCGCGAGGAAACGGTGCCTGTCTTTGGGACATTTTTTTTTTTTTTTTGGTCGAAGCCGGCTTGTGGCTTTGACAGCCGATCTTAACCAAAGACGTTCTGTGGATTATCTGACAGGAGCTGCTGATTCTGCAGCTGAAAGTCTACTCGCCGGATCATCTAAAAGGTATGGGTCGTTTAATATTTAACCCCTTCACTGCCGAGAAAAAGTGAACGCGATCCAACTGCAAGAGGCAGGGATCCTCATGAGCCCCCGCGAACGCGGGGGCTCATGAGGATCTATGCCTCTTGATGAAACCAATTTGTGTCCATTTTAGTCTTTGCACAGTTGTGGCTTTCGGTTGTTCAGTCAACACAGATTTCAGAAACAAACTGAACGTCGGTTGGCAGCAAAGGGGTTACATTTTGATTGTAACTTGAGAGTCCTAAAGTTGAACGCACGCGTCCTATAATTACGCATGTGGTGTTCTGTGATTACGGACCTTACTGTATGCAGTAAGGTCCGAAATCACAGATCGGCAATACAAGTGTACGCTTCTGCGGCGAATCGATCGTCAATTAATTTGTTCTATGTATTTAACCCCTTCACTGCCAGCGAACGCAAAACGTGTTTTTGGAAATTGCTGTAAATTAAATGTCAGTCCGCCGAAATTAAAGAAATGTGGATACCAAAGTGGTTTCAGCAAGAGGGATAGATTCTCATGAGCCCTCGCAACTGCGGGGGCTCATGAGGATCTATACCTCTTGTAGTCGGGTGAGTCGTCGACTTTTCTCGGTTTATGAAGGGGTTAACCAATAGTTCTTCATAGCGGCCTGGTTCTTTGTTACTCGTTGAAAGTAGCAGTGCCAATACGTTACCACGCGGAGTGCATTGAAAACTGCGGCACGGTTCCTGTTGGCCGGCTTGAATTGGCGACAAGGTTGGAAAAGTTGGCAGAACATTCGCTCTGGTGTCAGGTTTGACTTTTTTGCTGGGGTAAGAATCTGTTTCGTGCTCTCGTCTTCGCTGGGGTAAGAATCTGTTTCGTGCTCTCGTCTTTGCTGGGGTAAGAATCTGTTTCGTGCTCTCGTCTTCGCTGGGGTAAGAATCTGTTTCGTGCTCTCGTCTTTGCTGGGGTAAGAATCTGTTTCGTGCTCTCGTCTTTGCTGGGGTAAGAATCTGTTTCGTGCTCTCGTCTTTGCTGGGGTAAGAATCTGTTTCGTGCTCTCGTCTTTGCTGGGGTAAGAATCTGTTTCGTGCTCTCGTCTTTGCTGGGGTAAGAATCTGTTTCGTGCTCTCGTCTTTGCTGGGGTAAGAATCTGTTTCGTGCTCTCGTCTTTGCTGGGGTAAGAATCTGTTTCGTGCTCTCGTCTTTGCTGCTACAAAGCAAGTAAAGGTCCTCGGGCCGACGTCGGCCGCAGTTGGACGACTGTGCACGGGCCCACTTGCGGCCGACGTCGGTCCGAGGGTCTTTTACTCACTGGGCCTTGGTCTTTCGCGGTGGCTGATGTCGTTGTCCGTATAGCGACCTTCTTAGTTCCAATTCGTAACGACTGCGGAGAAAACAGTCTTAAGATATTGATACAGAAATCTTGACTATAGCTTGGTGAAGAAAAATCGTGGGTATTTCACAGCAGATCCTGTTTCGAACGACCACCCTAATAAGAGATCACCTGTCAATAAAGACCGTTTATGTAGCTGTAGCAGCTAAGTGACGGTCTGTAATGACATGTGACACACAGCTACCTAAATGACAGTCTATTGTGACAGGTGCCGCTGTTATACCCTTCAAGACTTCTCTTGAGAGCGCACCTGTAATTTGAGATCATTTTTATTTTTTTGATAAATGGTAGTTGCTTAACATGTTCCACTGTATACGTTTTCAGCTCCTTTATAAAATCAGAATGTTTCCTTATAACGTCACTGAAACTCCAAACCGGTTCAGTTCAAGAGTCAAATACCATATTCACGTCCCTGAAACCACTATTGAGTCACCGACCTACGCCCACCTTATGACGAGAAACTGAAACTGTGGCACAAATGAAACCAGCAGTTAACCCATTCAACCCTGAGACTCAACGACAGGAAGAAGATCGACCGAGGTAGTTCAAGGGTGGTGTCAGAATAGCTTGGCGCCTCTAGGCGCCAAGCTATTCTGGCACCTCCCTTGAACTACCTCGGTCGACATAGATCTTCTACAATGTAATGCATATTTCTTGAGACAACACCAGCATTTGAGGATTCCGACCAGGGCTCAGTGTGTTAACCCTTTTGGCTGTCGACAGCTCGTTTCATTTGTCGCGATTGTTCCTGCATGAATCAACGCGATAAAAAAAACGCTACCGACAGCCGAAGGGTTAACACAAATAGCAGTTCCTGCAGTGTGGGTCCTCACGATAAAGCGCGCTTCTGTCAGTTAGGTCTTGTGTGATTACTGTGTCTCGATCGGCAGTGAACGTGAATCGCTAAACCCCAAAGAGTGACTTGCAAGAGGCATAGATCCTCATGAGCCCCCGCAAATGCGGGGGCTCATGAGTATCTATGCCTCTTGCCGAAACCCCTTTCCATCCATGTTCTTTTGACGGCTGTGGATCTTTGACGTTAAATGTGGGAGAGGATGTCAAAAAAAAAAAAAAAAAAAACAACCACGATTTGCGTCCATTGACAGTGAGCGGGTTAACACTTGAATCAGCAAATTGTGATAAATTGATAGGAGGAGGAAAAACCGAGACACGACCGAGAGATTAATCATTGCTAAGAAAGCACTTTGCATGAAGATCACGTCGGCTGGCACAAGTTAATCGCTGAAAAGTTGCTTAAAATGGATGCCATAAATGTATCGCCTGCTTTCTTGTGTTCTGTCTAACTCATTCAGCCCCGACAGACCACAGCAAGACATGGGTCGAGCATGATAGTTCGAGGGTGGTGCCAAAATAGCTTGGCGCCCATAGGCGCCAAGCTATTCTGGCACCACCCTTGAGCTATCGTACTCGAGCTGTCACTAAAATTGTAATACAGTCGGCTCCAGAGGGCAACTTCAAAATGTGGGGATTTCGGTCTTGTGGCGGAATGTGTTAAAGTTCTCTAAGCAACGTTCGGTGTGCTAATCTTCCACAATAAAGCACACGCGTTTTCAGTGTTGTCTTGCCTTTAACTAAGACTCTCATATCCATCTTTTCACACCCTATGCGAGGAGGACTATGTAATAGAGGCGTCGTTCCTTCCGTTTTGCCTGTCCTAGAACTCTCATACATAGGCCGAAACTGAAGATGGGGGAATAAAAGCCTTTTATTTACAACATTCAATTTTTAAAGTGATTACAGTATTATCAACAACAACACACAAACAAAACAGCAACCATTATGACCCCCTGCAGTCGCGGGGGCTGATGAGGATCTATGCCTCTTGCAGTTAGATTTCTGTCACGTTTTTTCCGCAGTGAATGGGTTAAATTGGTCTCCAGTGGCCGCTGTGAGATGGCCTTAGTCGTCTACTCGGCGTTAAACACTAATTACTAACTAACCTGGTCCCCTTTGGAGAAGGACAGGAACAAGAACCATGAATGGGCGGGTCTGTGATTCTGAACCGTACGGATATAGAGCGTAAGGTCCAAAATTTCAGACCAGTACGCATATTTGCATCTTTTATTTCTTTTAATCTGATTTGTTTCGTTTCGTTTCGATTCTTTTGAGTTGTGTTCTTTTCATTTGTTTTGTTTTGTTTCCATTTGATTTCATGTGTTTTCTTTTCTTTTCTTTTCATTTGATTTGATTTGTTTTGTTTCCTTTTGTTTTGCTGCTTTCTCGTTTCGCTGTTGCAGCTGTTGTTTTTAACGTTTAGCTGACGGTAGCGGGTTTGTCCTGATGATTCCTGCAGCCGGAATCATCGCCGCGACAAAACCCGCTACCGACAGCCAAAGAGTTAAGGAATGTATCTTGTAATAACGACAGTCCCGATTTTAGTGCTCCACATCATCAGTTACGACTCTATTTCAGCACGAGGCAGCATCAGTTCAGTACAAAATAATCCTGTCCCCGGGACGTCCCTCACTAATGAGAAAAAAAGCCGCTTGATCGAGTCGAAGACTTCCGACTAGACACAACGCAGGTCAGCTAACTGCTGCACTGAGGCATAGATCATCTTTAGCACCCAGCGGAGAAATAATCCTAATGAGATATATGCCACTCCTCGGTGTTGCGATGTGTGTGTCTGTGTGTGTGTGCGTGTGCGTGTGTGTGTCTGTGTGTGTATGAATAGCGTTTTCGTTCCTTGTTTTTTCATCAATCTGATATCTACCCTTTGCGCAAACATGTCTCAGGCCGACACCGTCCGCTGTTGGCCCGCGCAATATCGTGCCCGGGCCAACGTCGGACGGCTCAGCCGGATGACCTTGTGCACATCGGGCTGCACGGCTGCTCGAACTCGCAGCGAACAAAAGCCGCTGTGAGACTGAGAAGCGTCAATGCTATCCGAGGCTGCTGAATTGCAAATGCGGCTTATAATTAATTATGTTGCGACTCCGACTAGAGACCGACATTATTTTGTCTAATTAGTGCACTCTCTACAAAGTTTCAGTATTCAGTGAGCTTGGTCAAATTTGCAAAAAGATTTTTTTTTTTTTAATGAATTAACTCATTCTGCCCCAACACCGAAATCCTTAAATTTAGCCGTTGTCCTCTGAAGGCTGCTTTGCAGTGCAGGACACAGATCGACCATGATAGTTCAAGGGCGATGCCAGAATAGCTTGGCGCCCATAGGCGCCAAGCTATTCTGGCAACACCCTTGAACTATCATGGTCGATCCTTATCTCTCTGTGGTGCGTCTGGGGTAGAATGAGTTAAACCGACCTCTTCACTGCCGGGAAAAGATGAACATCACGAAGCATAGAGCCCCATGACACTTTCCGTGACGGTTCACTGTTGGCTATCTACGTCTCTCGCGGGTCTTATTTACATCCGTGCATCTTGGGCGTAGGTGGTCATCGATCAGGCGTTAACTTTCCGATGACTTCAGAGAAGGCCGTTCACGAACACTGGCAGTGAAGGGGTTAATCAGGTTGAATAGACGTGAAAGGGATCTGTTCGTGTGTTCCACAGGGTCCCGCCAACATCAGAACTATGTTATTTCACCAGGAAAAAATAATTTAGCGGGTATTTCGAAATTGCCCCTCATTTTAGCTCTGCAAAAGAGATAAGCCCGTCGCCGGTGCCGTTATAAATTTAGATGTCATTGTCCCAGAGAAGCAAGCAGACACGGCAGACGCAATTTGTGCGATCCGCATGAGCTGTTGTAAGATGAATTTGATTTCAAGTTCATCACATGTAGAGCGACTTTTTTTTTTTCACCCTTTGAATTTCAAAATTGTCCCTTCTTTATTTAGCTCTGCCAAATAGAAAAGCCTGTCGCTTGTGTCGTTATAAATTTAGATGTCATTATCCACAAAAGCAAGGAGACAGGCGCAGTTTGTACGATTCGCATTGGCCGCGTGAATTTGATTTTGATATATGTAGGACTAAAGCTGTTCGATTAGTTCGACTACTCCACAGAAAGACTGACTCCGGGAGTATGCCACAAGTACACTTCTATTCAAATGAGATGCAAAGCATCTCATTTGAATAGAAATGTACTTGTGGCGTACTCCCCGAGTGGGTCTATCTGACTCCCCGAGTGGGTCTATCTGACTCCCCGAGTGGGTCTATCTGACTCCCCGAGTGGGTCTATCTGACTCCCCGAGTGGGTCTATCTGACTCCCCGAGTGGGTCTATCTCACAAGTACACTTTTTCTTTTCAAGTGAGACGCTCAACGTCTCATTTGAATAGAAGTGTACTCAGTTCGTGGGGTACTCCCCGAATGGGTCTATCTTGGAAGCACTCCCACATACGGTACCGGTCTTTAGTAACCAGTTTACAACATTTACCTTTGTAAGAAAAAAGAAAACAAAATGCAATTAGTAGGTTTCCCAACAACGAACAACAGCAAAGTCATGGTTCATTATCAGCTGCTATCAAAAGCATGAACAACATGAACAACACTCCAAACATCTCCAAGAGGCATAGATCTCTTGGAGATGCTTGGGGTGTTGTATTTGCTTCTAGTGCAAGCTGGTTATCCGCCATGACTTAGTTGTTGGTATCGTTCGCCCTAAACGTAACTTCTCTATTACCCCATTCAACACCACCCCTACAGACCCTCTTCTCCGAATAAGAAAACAGACGTGCGCTTAACCCTTTTCATCCTGATACACCCATCGCTTGAAATAAAATTAACTAATAGGTCAAGGGTGGTGCCAGAATAGCTTGGTGTCTGAGGCGCCAAGCTATTCTGGCACCACCCTTGAACTAAAACAGTTGATCTATCCCCTAATCTGTAATGTAGCATTCATGGGACAATAAGCATATCAAGTTTACAAAATCAGCCTCAGGGTGTAATGGGGTTTAGCCTATAGGTTCATAGTCAATGGCCCCGATAGCACTCTGATGTGGTTTGTGGCCGGTATTTCACATGATACATGTCCCATCTTGTAAGTCCGTTAATGGTAATCCTACTTTTTACAAAACAGAAAGCACTGTCCCCTCAGCTGGCGGTAGACGGTTAACGTACATTTTAGGATTCTCATGCGTCTCGGTAGAATTACTCTCCATTGCCCGAAGTGAGATGGCCTTTTAGTGCCGAGGAAATTTGAACGCCACCTAACTGCAAGAGCTATAGGTCAGTCCTCAAGAGCCCTAGCCGCAATTGCGGGGGCTCATGAGAATCTATGCCTCTTGCTGACACCACTTTAAATCCATGTTCCTCATCTAGAGTTATTTTGTGTTGAATCAACGAAGATTGCAGAAACACGGTCCGTGACACCTGGCAGTGAACGGGTTAACCCATTCAGCCCTGACGCACTATAGCAGGAGATGAGTCGACCATTGATAATTCAAGGGTAGTGCCAGATATCGTTTGGCGCCAAGCTAATCTGGCACTACCCTTAAATTATCATGGTCGATCCATCTCCTGCAACAGGTGCATAGTCGTTAGATGACGCCTCCAAAATTTGGGAAATACGTGCGTCTGGCTAAATGGGTTAAACCCAACTAACTATTCTTCACTGCAAATCCATACGCTTGGCAAGAATGCTAGAAGTTTACCCATGCTTTTTTAAAAATACGTCACTAAACTTAGACAGTGTAGGGGAAATAATGCCACAACTAGACAATGTTTTGCTGCTTTTAAAATTTGTTGTATATATAATAATATAATATAATCGCATAGTAAATACATTTAGTCGTATTAACTTTATTTAAGAGAACAGTGTGTGTGTGTGTGTGTGTGTGTGTGTGTGTGTGTGTGTGTGTGTGTGTGTGTGTGTGTGTGTGTGTGTGTGTGTGTGTGTGTGTTGGGATGGGCAGGGGGGGGGGGGAAGCGAAGATTGACTTCCGGGTCATCATGCATAGGTCGATTTCCCCAAGAGTTATTCAGTTTGCCTTCGCTGGCCATACATATGGGATGTGCGAGCCGGTCACTAAGCTACAGTGGCAGAGACGATTTCCGGTTATCAGAAGTAGCTCAGTTATCTCGACGAAAGAAACAGTGGATTAAAAGCCCGGGCTTTTAATCCACTGTTTTCGTCGAAACGCGTGGAATTTTCACCTACTTCTGATTTCGGAACAACATCTGTTGGACTGCAAGGTGTGCAACCATTAATCAAGAACCTAATTCTATTCCTGTGTGCAATATGAAGTTTGTCGTATGTGCAGCTGTCATTACCAAATGTTATTGTACAAAAAAATTAATGCGCGCTTTTCCTGATTTGAATCGATGATAGCATTCGTTTCTTCTGTCCCATTATCATCGTGGAAAAGAAAAGACTAATGCTTTTAACCCCTTAACATCCGGGTCAAGGCAAACGCCACCCAGATGCAAGAGACATAAACCCTCATGAGCCCCCGCATTCGCGGGGGCTCATGAGGATTTATGTCTCTTGTTGGTTCTGTGTTCTTCATGTCTTTTTTTGTGGGGTCATATTCACATACATACATATTCACATATATCGGTCTGTGTGAAGTCGTTTAAACGCGTTATTCGTGACCATTGGCACTGAAGAGGTTAATTGATAAATATTGTAAAAGAAAAACGCTTTTTTTTTTTACAGTGCAA
This sequence comes from Semisulcospira habei, assembly GCA_036245525.1. Taxonomy (NCBI): domain Eukaryota; kingdom Metazoa; phylum Mollusca; class Gastropoda; family Semisulcospiridae; genus Semisulcospira; species Semisulcospira habei. The sequence continues at coordinate 201,905,139 of BTPG01000002.1, read as the reverse complement.
TGTGCACCTGGTCTACTGAGTCTGCTAGAAGACCACTGTGCTATAAATATTTTATATAATTTTGGTAGATAAATATATACTCTCACTTACACACTTATATCCGACTTTTGTTATGTCCGGCTTCGTTATAAGCGAAGCAGACTTTATTTAAGCTAGCCAGTGTTTGCAAATGAGCCCGCTCAGTGACCTTTTAGTCTACGTGTCTACCGTTGTCAATGAAAGGTCTATTTTTCGCTGTCATAAGCCTCCAGAAGCGAGCAGACAGATGTAGTTTGCTGCACCCCTCCGGATATTATGTTTGCAAAGGGAAGGGCTGTATCAACATCCTGGCAGCCAAATCCAGCTCATCTTCAAGAGGCACATATCTACGTGAGCCCTCGCGTGAGCGGGGGCTCACGTTGATGTGTACCTCTTGCTTGTCCTCATTGAGTAAGCAAAGCGTCATAGCAATTCCGTTCAGACTAGTACCAGCGTTAAACGGGTTTACTAATTCAATTGTGACCCAGCTGTCTCGTTGAGACATAGATCTTCATTTACCAAAGCAGACGAAGAGCTTCGCCTCTCGCTAATTTCATTTACACCTCTTAGTTCCTCCGGCAGCGGCGTTGGTTCCGTTTACGATGGTGTTAGCTGTTAAATGACTTCGCAAACTCAATTGTGACCAATCCGTGCCAGCGGCAAAACATTTTAGTTTTCGGCGCTGATGAGCGGGACACTAGCCGTCAAGGTATTTTAGGGACTCACTTCTTAGTCAGTCAATCCACAGGTAGGAGGGGGGAAGGGAGATGCGGGGGTGGGGGGGGTGGGGGTGGGGGGCGTAGAACCTCATGTGCCCTTAGAAGGTTGCAAGATTTCAAGGATCAATATATCTCGCCAGATAAAGAACACTTCAGGTCACACCGTCATGTACAGTCGTGCACTTTAAATTAAAAACGCGACGAAACGAATTCGTTAACCCCTTCCCTGCCAGTGGCCACGATTTTAAAAAAAATATATTTGTAATCCATTGTAAATTCAAAGCCAAAGATCCTTGGCGGACCAATTAACACGGATACAAAATAAAAGCGGCATGAGGCACATAACCTCATGAGCCCCCGCGACTGCGGGGGCTCATGAGGTTCTATACCTCTTGCTGTTTGGTGGTTTTGGTGTCCCGGCAGACAAGAAGTTAAAAACCTTGGTACAAAGCAATTTAAAAAAAAAATATTTGTACGTCGGCTATATAACATACGACCTCCCAGCGCAAATATTGAATCTGACAAGACTGGAAATATCCCTGTTTTACCATTGTCTGTTAGGCGACAGAGTCCACGGGCCCACAGATCACTTGACATAAGTAACCTCATCCGTGTTTCCACTGACATTTGTACATGCCCCGATTATTCCCCCCAAAAGGGAAGTGATCTCTGTGCTGCTGTTTTCAATGTCCGCTCTGTCTCCATGCCTGAGAAAAGAGCAGAAATTAACAGTTTCATAGCTGATCACAAGATTGACATATTTTTCATCACGGAGACATGGCTGAAACCCAATGGTGATGAAGCGAAATGCATGGACCTTGCCCCGCCCGGCTATGCAGCAATTTTCCCTCGTGACTCGTGACAGGGATTCGGTTCTCCCATTCACAGTCTTCTTTCCAGTTTGCCCACTCCAGTTTTGAGTTGGTCCACACCACCCTTGCCCTTCCTTCTAAAACCATTCATGTCTTCACGATTTACCGCCCACCACCAAGCCGGAAGAATAAACTTACGGAACCATTGTTCTTTGAACAGTTCACTAAATTTTTGGAACGTGCTAACTCTTTGAAAGGAGACCTGATCTTACTTGGAGACTTCAATCTCCATTTTGACTCAGCATCCAGTCCAACCACAAAGAAAGCAGTTGATATTCTCGACATGTTCAGTCTGTCTCAATCAGTTACAGTCCCCACTCACTATCACGGGCACATTCTGGACTGGGTGATTTTTCGAGAAGATGGTGGCCTCCTGCAGTCCACCCATGTGTCACATGCCATTGAGTCGGACCACTACTGTGTGATCACTCATCTGAACGTCGCTGTCCCCCACCTGCAGACAACGTTCGTGGAGTCCCGCAATATCAGAACCATGGACAAAGTGGCCTTTAAAGTGGATCTGCAGGGTCTCCTGTCTGACCTGTCCCATCCCACTGTTGACCAGTTCGATGCATGTCTGAAGTTGGTCCTAGACATTCATTCTCCACTGTCAAAACGCAGATTCTCATCCCGTAAGCCGTCCCCATGGTTTACTGATGCCAGTGAGCAGCTTCGTGCCGCCAAAAAGGAACGCCGACAAGCGGAAAGACTTTGGTTGAAGTCAGGTCTGACGGTCCACAAGCAGATCTTCAAGGCAGCGAAAATGTTAGTCAATAAACTAGTGCTGAATGCAAAAACGGCTTTCATCAGTATGAACATTTTGGAATGCACGTCAAGCAAACAGCTGTTCAACTTCACATGCAAACTTCTGGCAAAAAAAGACTGTGTCTCCTCTGCCAAAATCTGTTCCTCCCATTGAGTTACCTGAGAAGTTCTGTGAGTTTTTCACTCAAAAAGTAGAGTCTATTCTAGACAAACTGGATTCCCAGTCATCAATTTCACCTCAGTCATAATGTGCCTTTTGCTGGACAAGTCTTCCATACCTTTAAGAGTTTGTCCGAAGATGATGGTCGTAAGATCATGACAAAGTGCGCTGCAAAGACGTGTGACCTGGATCCCATACCCAACCAACTTCTCTTTGATTGTATTGACATAGTCCTCCCTACCATCACTTCCCTGGTCAATGACTCTTTGTCCTCTGGTATTTTCCCTGCTGTTTACAAATCATCGTCAAACCCCTGCTTAAAAAGCCCAGTCTTGACCCTGAAAATCTAAGAAATCTTCAGGCCTGTCTCAAATCTGCCCTTCTTATCCAATCTCATTGGAAGGATTGTTCTCTCCCAGCTCCTTGACCATGTGAATGCTCACAGTCTTCTTCCTGTTTGCCAGTCAGCGTATCGGCCCGGGCATTCCACTGAGACTGCTCTCCTCAAGATTGTGAATGACATGCTTAGGACAATTGACGATGGACATGTCTCTGTTCTAGCCTTGCTTCGATACAATAGACCATGAGATCCTTCTGCACCGACTTCATTCCAAGTTTGGCATCACGGGTAGTGTCCTGTCCTGGTTCAGATCTTACCGGTCAAGTCCTTCTCTACTGCGCTTTGGGGTCCCCCAGTGCTCAGTCATAGGCCCCATTCTCTTCATTCTCTACATCCAGCCTCTTTCCAGTGTAATTGAGAGATTCTCGGTTTCCCACCATGGCTTTGCCGATGACTCCCAGCTGTACAAACACGCTACTCCCGACCAAGTCCCAAGCGCCATCCTAAGCCTTCAGAACTGTATCTGTGATGTCAAAGAGTGGATGTCATCAAACAAACTTCAACTTAATGATGATAAAACTGAGTGTCTTACATGGAACGCTCTCCCATCTGATGTGCGTCACTCATCATCTCTTTCCATTTTCAAATCCAAGCTTAAAACACACCTTTTCTCTGTTGCATATACGTAAGGCCATTTTGTCTGCCGGCTCATCATGTGTGTGTGTGTGTGTGTGTGTGTGTGTGTGTGTGTGTGTGTGTGTGTGTGTGTGTGTGTGTGAGTGTGAGTGTGTGGGAGTTTTCTGCTCCTTGTAAATCAATGTATTTTTTGTTGTTGTATGTGCTTGTTTTTGTATTTTGCTTCACTGTTTCATTACTGTGATTGTAAAGCGCCTAGAGCACCTTGGTGATTAGGCGCTATACAAATTACCTTTATTATTATTATTATTATTATTATTATTATTATAATCAACCCCCCCCCCCCCCAGATTGACCAGATCACTTTCCTCCCCACGTCCATGGTCATAGGAACCAGCATCATCAATTTCTCACACACCGCCAAGAATCTTGGAGTAACCCTGGACGAAACACTGTCCATGAACCAACAGATTGTCAACACCTTTCGCACAGCCTACATGGAGCTCCGTCGTATTTCTTCTATCAGACACTATTTGACAATCGAAGCCACAAAAACCCTCATCTGTGCATTTGTTCTCTCCAAGCTCGACTATTGTAATTCACTGTATGCAGGTTGTCCCAAATATCAGATTGACAGGCTTCAAAAAGTTCAGAATTCTGCTGCGAGACTCATCACCAAAAAGCGCAAAACTGATCATATTACACCTGTAATGAAATCCCTCCACTGGCTCCCTGTGGCTGCAAGAATTCAGTATAAACTTTCTTCTGTCTGCTTCAGCTGCATTTCCACATCAAGCCCCCCGTACTTGTCCTGTCTCCTGCAGCTGTACACTCCCTCAAGACAACTCAGATCCTCTGCTGACAGCCGCATCTTGAGTGTACCTTTTGTCCGTACCAAGTCTTTTGGTCAGCGGTCTTTTTCATATTTTGGGCCGCTGTACGGAACGAACTCCCCTCCCAAGTCCGCCACAGTGCTTCAAAAGATGTTTTTAAATCTGCGCTAAAAACACACCTTTTCCAACTCCATTACCCCACTGATTAATTATTGACTGCTGAGGATTCTGTTGTAGTTTTGCTGTGGTGCCTGGAATGTGTGTGTTTGTGTGCGCGTGTAATATTGTGTACAGTTTTTGTAATTGTATTTTTAACATTTGTAAGGCTCCTAGAGCTCTACCTGAGTTTAGGCGCCATAGAAATCATCATTATTATTATTTTATTATAACAGATCAAACCTGTCGCGTTTTAAAAGTACATACATAGCTGTACAGCTAACGTACACTACTGTATTAGCGCAACGTTAAAAAAAAACCCATTATTTTTCTTTAAAAGTCCGTACCACATCGAGAGATTGATCGACTTTGACTGTTCAATGGTAGTGCCTGAGAAGCTAATCTGGCACCAACCCCTGAACCGATAATAGCGTCGACTAATGTGGCATGGATGGCACTGACTCAGCCGATGACGCCTCACCGCAAAGTTGCCAAAAGTCTGTGTGTTAGGCACGTGACTTGATTTGAATAACCCCATCCTTGCGAGTAGACGCATATCTCGTTTCTGAAATCTTTGATCGCCCAACGACCAAAAACCACAACCGCCAAAGGAACATGGTCACAAATTGGTCTCAGCAAGTGCCACCGATCCTCATGAGCCCCCGCAATTGCGGGGGACACCTGAGGATTGCATTTGGATCGGTTTATTTTTTCGTGGGCAAAGAATATGGCCGTCTGAGAAAGAGGCATAGATCCCCATGAGCCCCCGCAATTGCGGGGGTTGTTGAGGATCTATGTCACTTGCAGATGGATCGTGTTCATGTTTTCTCGGTTGTCGCGGTAGCTCCACTTTTCGTCGCGGCCATTCCCGCAGGAATCATTTCAACAAAAGGCGCTACTGACAGCCTAAGGACTCCCAGACAGACCTGCGACCATAGTTATTATAGCTGTATGCCCCTAGAGACGCCCCCCCTACCCCCCCCCCCCCCCCCCCCCAAAGCTGAGAAAGGTGTTATGTAGTGCGAATGAGCTACGAAAAAGACATACAGTTGTCAGGGACTGTAACTATATATCTAAAGTTCCCTGCAGTTACATCTATGTTTACCATACCAAAAGGGGAACCTCTGCGTTAATAAATAACTAACTAACCAACCAAAGCAAAGAATAACCCAACAAAGAACCCAAAGAAGTTGTAACTGTCTTTTCTAAGCGTGTTTCTTTCTTCGTTGGGTTACTCTGTCTGTTTTCTGTGTCGAGTTTCTTTGACAAAGCAAGTTTTAGAGACTCCGGTCGTTGATCCCTTGTGGGTGAAGAAGGTGTCCACATTTAGCATCACAGCCTGATGAAGAGTGGCATGTAATCAAGGGGAGGGAACTGAGGAAATAATCAACAAAGGGAGGGAACTGACTGGACATCCCGTGGGACCGGCGCGCGGGTGACACCGCCGATGTTGGTTGGTAGGTTAGTTGAACAATATTATTATTGGCCACGCCATACAACCACCACCTCTCTCCACAATCATAGGTTAAAGCGACCTGCTCTAGGCAGTAAAGGTTTGATAGGTCACAATATCTCCTTTATCTCATTGTGCCCGAGGTACGAAATACCCACACTTTGGAGTTATCCTCTGAGGACTGCACTATTACAATTCAGGAGACAGATCGACCTTGATAGTTCAAGGGTGGTGGCAGAATAGCTTGGCGCCTTTAGGCGCCAAGCTATTCTGCCACCATCCTTGAACTATCATGATCGAGCGATATCTTGCAGTGGTGTGTCGCGGGCAGCCGAACGAGTTATAAATGTCGTTTGTCTTACAATACTTCTTCCTCCGCTGTAGAGTAGGGCTCCTGTTGGAGCTTGCATTACTCAGCGACAATAATGCCGGACAAAAGGGTTAATTTAACTCAGTCTACCCCAGACACACCACAGCAAGACTAAGGATCGACCATGATAAATCAAGGGTGATGCCAGAATAGCTATGGGCGCCAAGCTATTCTGGCATCACCCTTGAACTATCATGGTCGATCTGTGTCCTGTACTGCAATGCAGTCTTCAGAGAACAAAGGCAAAATTTGGGGATTTCGGTGTTTGGGTAGAATGAGTTAAATTATAAAGTTTGAATGTCGTAAAATGAAAGACGATTCTCCTTTTCTTCTCCAAGAGAGTTCAAAATGCTCAAAATGCATTGGAAAACCTCTGTTGTGTGTGCCTATTTGAGTCAAGCGAATTGCGAAAAGAATGTTAGAAAAGTCTTAGCTGACGTAAGACAACATTGATGATCCGTTTTATCGGCGAATTTTAGCAATCAAAGCACACCATGGAGCAGATCGCTTTAACTCATTCGAGACTTGCCGCAACCGGATACGCGGCATAGAGCCGCGTATCCGAATGCAGCACGTCTCGAATGTGTTAAAGAAACAAAACAGGAGACGGGTCAGCCATGATAATTCAAACCGCACCCGAATTTTTGGCGTTGTACTCTCGATCGTAAGGACATTTGTACAGACCATTATTTTGTCGGTATCCCGTCTTTGATTTGTGCCCCGTCTTTGAAACCAACTTCGCGGTGGACAAAAGACGTTATAAGCCCTAAAAGTTTAACCTTTTTTCCGTCTTTGAAATAATCTATATCTTAGTGGTGGCATAAGACACCCCAATGCTCAAAAGGTCTTGTGCGCATTGGGACTAGTCTGCAGAAGCATGTCAGTTCCTTTTGTGGAAATCTAGATTTTTTCTCACCCAAACGAACTTACAACATTTTGTCAAATTAGGGAAGACTTCGAAAGTTCCGCGTTTTATGACGTTTCCCAAAGTTCCCAAAGTCATTATTAGGCTGGAAGGAGTCCGACTGCATGTCTATACTGTGTAGGCAAAAGACAGTAAGTGCATTTTTTTTAATGAAAAGCAAGATTTTCTTTGCTTTGCAATGAAAACCTCGCTTTTCACCAAAATAAAATGCACTTACTGTCTTTGGCCCTCAAAGGGCAGATGTAATCAGGAAATCCTATGGGACGTAAATCTGTGTTCGTTGCTTGGTTAGTTAACGATCTCCTCCAAACCACACCGCCCTCTGTCTGTTGGACAGGCGGGACATGATCAGAAGGACACTTGATTGTGTTCGCAGCAGACACACATGAAAGGACTGATTAAGAGTGGCACATCATCAAGACTAGGGAACTAGGGAACTTTATTGTACTACAATGGAATTTGGCAAGACCTCTGTCTCGACAGCAGCCACGGGCGAAAATTCCACTGACCTCTATGCGGCGGGAAACAATAAAGGTTAACCCTTAACCCATTCTACCTTCGGACCGAAATCCCCAAATTTTGAAGTTGCCCTTTGAAGGACTGTTGCAATTCTAGAGACAGATCGATCATGATAGTTCAAAGGTGGTGCCAGAATAGCTTGGCGCCTATGGGCGCCAAGCTATTCTGGTACCACCCTTGAACTATCATGCTCGATCCATGTCCTGCTGTGGTGTGTCGGGGTTGAATTATTTTAAAGTCCTATACCGCCAAGTGTTAAAATAAGCACTTTTGCAATAGGTGGTTAAGAAATGTTACATAGTTATCTATAACATCAAATAATACGACAATAACCCGCTCAGCGCTGTCTGTACCAGTACCACTGAGCTATACCAGAAACACTGAACTAAAAACAGAATGATGCGCTGACTTGAACGGACTGCTCAAAGTTAACAATTTCGATTAGGAGTGTGCGTTTGCTGCCTGTTTATTAGGTATGTCTACAAGGTATAACAAACACAGATGGTGCTGAAAATTTCCTTCAGATAAACGCCTACTTAGTTTAACTCATTCTACCCCAACACCGAATTCTTCAGATCTTGCCGTTGTCCACTGAAGACTGCAGTGCAGGACACAGATCGACCATGATAGTTCAAGGGTGATGCCAGAATAGCTTGGCGTCCATAGGCGCCAAGCTATTCTAGCATCCCCCTTGAACTATCATGGTCGATCCATATCTTGCTGTGGTGTGTCTGGGGTAGAACGAGTTAATCAGAAGAAGATCAAACGCTGTACAGACTTCAAACATTCCCGTTGATTCATCCACGCCTCGCCATCTACAAGACAGTGAATGTGTTAACACAATTCGAGACGTGCTGCATCCGGATATGACATTAAGGGCTCATCGTAACCCCTTCTTTCTTGCGTCTGCCGACCTTATTGAACATTCTGAAGACGTATTGTCGGGATACAATATGCATGTTGTCTGTTTTCCATCCCACCGGCCCTAATGGGGCTTTTTCTCTTTTCGAACAGGGGAGATGGGATTTTGATGATTAAATGCGTGCTTTGCACCTCGAGAAGGCGGACAGGCACCGTAATCCGAGTCTGTATGAGATTTTGACTCCATGGAATGAGGAATTTGGTTATACCCCAACCATTCTGAGCCACCAGGGGATCGAACGCAGGACGTTTGCACCGCTAGCAGGCAAGTGCTACTGCTTAGCTATGTCCACAAGTCCTTGGACAGTTCTTCGGCGTACTAATTAAAATAATAATTCAACCAGCCCATCACCACAAAAGAAACATACGCCCTACGAGATCTATGAACATCTGTGTCGGTTGCAGAAGAAACAAGATGGGATGAACCATAACCCACAAAGTCCCTTCTATATGAGAGCTGTCCTCGCTGTCAATGGTCTCAACCTTTTGTCTTTGACCTGATTCTGATGTTGAATTATCTCCTATTGAAAAGGTCTCGCATATCTGCCAATGCGTCAGTGAGTTCTATAAGGGGCGCAGGACATACCCGTCATTGATTTGTCAAACGTCATTTGTCATGACGTAAGTTTAAGTTTTTACGTAATTTTATATTTTACGTGATATGAGTTTCACTTTCGCTTCATAGGCTTGACAAAATGGTGACAAAACTATAACTTCACGGTACAACTTCAGTCTTGCTATAATTTGTGTGAAAGCTAGTTGACTTTACCTAGCTATTATACTAAGTGCACGGGTCACCTGCATGCTCTTCTGAAAGCGCGTCGATGTGTGTGTGTATGTGTGTGTGTGTGTGTGTGTGTGTGTGTGTGTGTGTGTGTGTGTGTTAGTGCGTGCGTGCGCGCGCTCCAAACATCTTCAAAAGGCATAGATCCTCATGCGCATGGGGGGCGCATGAGGATCTATTCCTCCTGGAGATGCGCCCATGTTTGTGTGTGAGTGTGTGTGTGTGTGTGTGTGTGTGTGTGTGTGTGTGTGTGAAAGAGAGAGAGAGAGTGACGTCATATTTAGAGTATTATGTCAGTGTCTGCGTGGGGTCGGAGGTGCCCCTTTTACGTCACCGCCACTGTCTGACTTTCTCTAGAAGTAAAGGTTTTATAGTGTTTTAATTCTTTTCTGAAAAGAATTATTTTACTAAGAAGTTGAAAGGATACAAAGCTGGCTAACGAACTCATCCAATGTCTTTCTCCAAACTCCAAAAGTATGCAAAAGTTCAAGTAAATATGACAAAAATTACGGACATTAATCTGGGTCAACCGACTTGCTATAAACGGTTGCTTGTGTCTTCAATGAGACATTCAATAAATTACAATATGATCGGAGACTCTTTTAGCCACCCACTTACGTATTTCGCCAAGTTTCAAGCTTGTGTGTACAGAAATATCGGAGATTCTCTTGTTTACATACATACGCACACACATACATACGCACATACATACATACATACGCGCATACGGCGCTTTGTGCCAAATGTACGTTTAGCAGCGAGGTTATCGTAACTAGACATGACGTAATTTTTATCTTGTTACTTCAATTGTTAGAGGTTTAGCCTGCGCGCCTTTGACATCATGGACATGCTATTAAATTCGCCCCACCGCGACCCGTCCTAAAAAGTTCCTTCTATAAATAGAAGGAACTTTCGATTTTTAAAAGCCTTTTATTTTACAAAATTAAATTTTTTTAAAGTGATTACAGTATTATCAACAACTGACAACGCACAAACAAAACAACAACCATTTATTTTTTAGAATACTGACTTTTTATATTAAGCCTTTTCGTGTCGGTAGCAGTTTCAAAAATCGCGACTAAAACCGCTAGTGACACGCATTTGCTTACAAGGAGAAGCTCGCTTAAGTTTTTATAAACGAAAGGTATCGGCAAATAAGGAAACTCAGATTTTTTGGGCAACACACAGCACACACAACGTTTTTCTTTCTTTCTTTCGGACAATGAACCTGTAGTTGTTTTTAACGATGTGGTTATTTGTCAGTCGCTGAAACTGAAAAGAGATACCTTGCTACGCGGAGTGCCTTTAACTCATTCAGCCCGACGCACGTATTTCCTAAATTTTAGAGGCGTCATCTAACGACTAAGCACCCGTTGCAGGAGATGGATCGACCATGATAATTCATGGGTAGTGCAGATTAGCTTGGCGCGGACAGGCGCCAAGCTAATCTGGCACTACCCTTGAATTATCATGGTCGACCCATCTCCTGCTGTAGTGCGTCAGGGCTAAATGGGTTAAAACAGTTGCACTGACAAAAAGCTCTGCAATATTGCGTGACCTTGAGCACTATACGCATAGTGTCTTTAACCCCTTCCCTGCGAACGAACGTACATGTCGTTTCTCACATATATGTCCACTGAACGACCAAAAGCCACAACTGTCCAAAGAACATGAACACAAACTGGTCTCAGCAAGAGGTATAGGGGGGCTCATGAGGATCTATGCACCTTGCAGTTAGGTCCCAATGATTTCGCATCCCACCACTGTTCTATAACAATTTTTGACAGGCGCTGCTGTTATATTTAACGCACCGTTCTCTTATATCCGTAGAGCTGTGTAAATACAACTTTTCCAAAAAAAAGCGCAAATAAGCGCGCCCAAGCTTGCTGTATGCCCACGATTCAATTACAGCGAGGGCGTAAAAATAAAATCCTTCTACAATGTTTTTTGCGCCTGACGGGGACACAAAGTGAGGTTGTTGGCTCACCCACTTGACGTGCCTCTAAGCAGATGACCCTATGTATCACTGAAAATCCTCGGAAAACTCAGTGTCTTTATCTGGGAGCGGGAGCCTTGATTAAGACTGGCATGCAATCAGCGATAGGGATCTTCCCTGGACATCGGCTGTTGAGACGACTTTAGTGCTGGTTGTTTGCTTCGTCGATCAAAGAATCCCAAAACAAAAGACGAATTTCCAAACCCCTTCACTGCCAGAGGACAAAAGTAAGTTATGTCCTTGACCTCATATTGCGCCAAAACTGAACTTTATTTTTTTTTTTTTTTTTAAATTGGAGAATAATATTATCGCACATAGTATCAATGGAAATATTACTAAAGTCAGATGTTTCCCTAAATATAATGCAAGTAAGATCAGTCATGCACTGTAAAAACGAAACAAAACGATTGTAAATTCAAAGTATAAGACCCCAAGCCGTTCCACGAACATGGATACAAAATAAGGTAAGCAAGAAGCAATTTAGTTTTGTTCGTTTTGCTTCCCCCCCCCCCCCTACACCCCCCCCCCCCTCCCGGCGGTAAAGAGTTTAAAATCACACCGACCCCCATATTGGTTGGTAGTAACGGCACGATCATAAGAGGGGAGTAATTCAATCATGCCAGCATCTGAAACTTAATGATACCTCTGAAACCATCCGCGAAGACTGCCCATCTAGCAAAAAGTCCCCAGGCCGACGTCACCCTGAGGAGCTTCTGCTGACTGGGTGACTGCCAGATAACCAATCCAAAGCGCCGTTCTTCATTGATGCTTGTTTCTTATTCTTATTTCGTCAAATAAATGTAATTCCTGCGTTAATTAATTACATTCATTCATTCATTCATTCATTCATTCATTCATTCATTCATTTATGTTTCTTTGCTTTGAATGTGGCCAACAGCAAGAGGCAAAGAGTCCCCCGCGTCCTCGGGGGTGGAGGGGGAGTGGGGGGCATGACGATAATAATAAAATAATAATAATAATTACGGTATTTATAATGCGCTTATCTTATAATAATTATAACTCTAAGCGCACACTCACAACTCGCGCACGCATGCGCACGCTTTAGACAATGACTCACGTACCACAAACAGTGAAATACATTACGACGGTCAGCTTGGGGTGGGGAGTGCGGTGATATAGTGCTAAAACTGTTGAAAGAGGTGAGTTTTGAGGGCGGACTGGAAGGAGGAGAGAGAGTGTTTCTGACGGAGAGAGAGTGGGAGAGTGTTCCAGATGGATGGACCGTAGACGGAGAAGGAGCGGGGACCGAAAGTGTTAAGTTTGGTGCGAGGGATGTGGAGGCGGAGAGGGTCGGAGGCAGAGCGGAGGGAGCGGGAAGGTGTGTAGGGGTGAAGTAAGTTGGAGAGATAGGCAGGAGCGCAGTTGTTCAGGGATTTGTAGCAGAGAGACAGAACTTTGTATTGGATGCGTTGGGGGATGGGGAGCCAGTGAAGGATTTTGAGCAGGGGTGTGATGTGGTCGGATTTTTTCTTTCTGAGGACGAGACGGGCAGCATTGTTCTGGACGTGTTGGAGAGTGAAGATGGTGGAGTGAGGGAGACCGGAAAGGAGAGAGTTGCAATAGTCGATGCGAGATAAGATGAGAGAGACAGCAAGTTTGGTGGCAGCTTCGGTAGTGAGGTATTTTCTGATCTGACTGATGCGGCGAAGGTGGAAATAGCATGCCTGGGTCGTGGCGGAGACGAAGTTGGTCATGGACAGAGAGGAATCGAGGATGACGCCGAGGTTCTTGGCCGAGTCAGAGAGGGAGATGGGGGTGCTATCGAGTTGAAGGTGGAGAGAGGGAGGGAGCTGGGAGAGTTTTTGGCGAGTGCCTACCAGCATGGCTTCCGTTTTGTCGTCGTTCAGTTTCAGCTTGTTTGCTGTCATCCAGTTTTTCACGTCTTTGTAGCAGTCAGCCGTGCGAGTCAGTAGTGACTGAGTGTTGTCGAGTTTGTCTTTGTCTTGCAGTTGTGAGTCGTCAGCGTAGAGGTGGTGGTGTATGCGGTGAGACTGGATGATGTTGGACAGAGGAGAGGTGTAGAGTGTGAAAAGGACCGGGCCCAGGACGGATCCCTGTGGAACTCCGCAGGAGAGCGTTACCGGGTTGGAAGAGACGCCGTTGATGGTGACGGACTGCTGTCTGTCAGAGAGGTAGGAGAGAAACCAGGAGTGAGCAGAGTCAGTGATGCCGAAGGAGTGGTGGAGTCGGTGGAGGAGGATAGAGTGGTCTATAGTGTCAAAGGCGGCAGAGAGATCGAGTAGTGTAAGAAGGGAGATGTTGCCAGAGTCAGTGGGGAGAAGCAGCTCGTTTAAGATATGTAGAAGGGCTGTTTCAGTGCTGTGATGTTTGCGGTAGGCAGACTGGAATGGACTGAGGAGGTTGTTGTCGGTGAGATGGAGGTTGAGCTGGTTGAGAACAACCTTCTCAAGAAGCTTGGACAGGAAAGAGAGATTGGAGACTGGGCGATAGTTCTTGAGTTCGTTTGGGTCGAAGTTGTGTTTTTTGAGGAGAGGACGGACGATGGCGGACTTGAAGATATCGGGGACGGAGCCGTTTTCTAGAGATGCGTTGATGATGTCGGTAATGAAGGGTAGAAGTTTTGGAAGGCCGTCACGGTAGAGAGAAGCTGGGAGGGGGTCAAGTTCGCAGGTTTTGAAGGGCATGGACTTTATGGTCTTGAGGACTTCATCCTGAGAGACGGTGCGGAAGGACGAGAGGGGAGTGCCGGAAAAGGTGGGGTCGGGAGGGCAAGCCGGAGGAGGCAGGGTGTCGAGTGTGTCGCGCAGATTTTGGATTTTGTCCGAAAAATAGGTAGAGAAAGCAGACGGGAGTTCTTCTTTGCTGTGTGTGTTGGGGAGAGGAGAGTCATTAGAAGTGCCTAGGAGTGTGTTCATGGTGGCGTAGAGGGTTTTGGACGAGGTGGATTCCAGGATTTGGTTTTGAAGGTGTTTGCGTTTAGATTCGGAGATCATTTTGCAGACTTTGGATCTGGTTGTTTGGAAGATCTGTCTGTGAACGGTGAGGTCAGATGAGCGCCAGAGGCGTTCCGCTTGTCGGCGCTCGCGCTTGGCCTCAGCTATGTCATCAGTGAGCCAGGGGGCGGGGAGTCGGTTGGGTATGGAGCAGGTCGTGACAGGGGCATGGGTGTCTAGAAGTTTTCGAAGGGAGGAATCGAAATGGGATGCAAGATCGGGAGAGGGGGTGGGGTCCGAGAGAAGGTCGACAGCTTCGTCGAAGAAGCTCTCGCGGTTGACAGATTTTAGTTTGCGACGAGAGACAACGAGCTTGGTTTTTTTCGGGGGAGGTAGATTGAGGGAGACGAGAATAGCGAAGTGGTCAGAGGGAAGCACAGAAGAGGTGTCAGAGTCGAGAAAGAGTTGATCGGAGGTGCGGGTGATGATCCAGTCGAGGGTGTGGCCAAGTCGGTGGGTGGGTTTAGTGATGTGTTGTGTAAGATTGTGGTTTAAAAGTGACGTGCAGAGGCGTTTTGTGTCAGGGTGGTCGGGTTTGTCAAAGTGGAAGTTAAAGTCGCCTAGAAGGATGTGTTTTCCGGGTCGTGTGCTGTAGTGTTCGAGGAGGAGGTCGAACTCGGTGAGGAACATGGAGTTTGTGAGTTTGTTTTGAGAGCTTGGAGGGGGGCGATAGATACATGAGAAGATGAGGGACTGGCCAGGGAGTGTTGCTACGGCCTCGACAGATTCAAAGGAGGGATGAGCAAAAGGTAGAGACTGAGAGAAGGAGAGGTGGGCGGAAAGGCAGTCCCTGTAGATGATGGCAATGCCACCCCCTCTGAAAGCGCGCGGGAAGGAGGCCAGGCGGTAGCCACTCGGAGTGACGCTGGCGATGATGGGTTCGTCGCCAGCCGAGCGGAGCCACGTTTCGGTGATCACGACAATATCTAGGTCATTGTCTAGAATGAAGTCGGAAATCACGTCAGCTTTGCCATCTTTGCAGACAGACTGGGCATTAAATAGACACAGTTTTAGGTTGGAAGAGACAGCAGAGGGAGAAGAAACGGACGAAGAAGAGGACAGAGGAGAGGGAGGGTAGGGAGGGGGGAGAGAGGATGGAGGGGGGAAAGAGGAGTGAGGGGTGGAGTGGGGAGGAGGAACAGTCGGGGAAGGATAACCGGGTAAGAAAGAGGATGCGAGAGGGGGGTGGGGGAGGGGGAGAGGGGAGAGGGGGAGGAAGGGGAGTATAAAAAGATGAGGAAGAGGGATGGGGAGGGTGACGGGGAGGAAAAAGGGGGAGGAGGGGAGGAGGAGGAGAAAGCAGGCGAAGGAGGAGGGGGTGAGGAGAGGAAGGGGGATGAGGGTGGGGGAGTGGGCAGTCGAGGAGGGCATGGAGCAGTGAATGAGGGAGGGAGGAGAAGAAATGGGAGAAGAAGGAAGGAAGGGGGAGGAGGCGGAAGGGGTGGAAGGGCATTGGAAGAGATGAAGAAGTGTGTGGTAGTGTGTGTGTTTGTGCGTCCTGCCTTCTGCTAATTCCGCCCCTGCGGCCTCTCTTGCGCAATCGGATGCCGCGTAAGGCGACTGCAACACTGTCGGCGGCACCAGATGCGGAGTGGGTGGCATGGCGACGTAGAGATAGCAGTTGTTGGCGTGTGTATCTGATGAGCATGATTATTTGTGGGGACAAGAAAGCGAAAGACGGGAAGAGGGTGCAGCAGGGTGTATGAGTAAGTGTGTGTGTGCCGAGGTATGTGAGCAGTGCGGTAGGGAAGAGACGCAAGGGAGAAAACTGATGTACAGTAGGTGTGTGTGTGTGCGGTGTGTGTGTGTGCGCCGGTCGGTGTGTGTGTGTGTGAGTGTGGTTGGGGAGCGAGGGACACGGACAACAATCAAGCAACAGATGTGGCCGCGAGAGGCAGACAGCCTCGCACAGTAAATACTTTACCGACTAGCGCGCAGCACTGACATAGAACAAAGCAGCGAAAAGGCCCGCGGATCAATGCGGACCCACGCTGCGGAAGAGGCAGAGATGGCGGCGTAAACAAATTCAAACGAAAGACTATTCAATACGATACCACTCGAACAGCATCCTCATCCGACGAAAAACAAGCATACAATCCTCATCAGCACACTCTTATACAATACTCAGCAGCTTTCAGCAGACAAAAACACAGTACATCCAAAGAAAAGGCACTAAACACTGAGAGCACAAAAACGTGGCGGTCGACCAAACAAAATGGCGCCCTTTATCTATATCTCTTGCAGCTAGCTGGCTGTAGTTGGCGGTGTACGGGCTGTGAAAAGGTTAAACCCACAGACTAATATTAGACAGAGCTGATTAGGATTGGCAGGTAATCAGGACTTATAACTAAAGTGCCACTTGGGTGGTCATTAAACGTAACAAGTAGGTCTATTGCTTAAATCATTCGAGACGTGCCGCCTCCGGATACGCGGCTTTACGCCGCGTATCCGGAGGCGGCACGTCTCGAATGAGTTAAATCTCTGCTGTTGTAATGACCTCAAACACTGAGAGGCGGCAATTCTTTTTTTCTTTTACGGAGTTGTCCATATATTGCGCTGTCCATTTTGTAAGTTACGCAGTTTTCGCAGTCCCCAGCGACCCGATAAAATCTGGCACATCAGTACTGACGCTTCATTTCACTGCCAGCTGGCCAGGTGGATACGGATCGCTATCATATATATGTATTGCAGAGCTCAAAGAGCACGCTCTATCTATTTACAATATTGCGACTTTCAAAGGTAAGATGAACATGCTCGATTCACGTGTCTAATTTTGTTATCTTGTCTGCAAGGCATTTCGTTTAAATCTGTACATATATAATCTTCTCTGTAACGTTTTTCGTTTCCCCTTGTGCGAATTGCGTGCTTGGCGATAAAGGGAGTGTTTAGCCCGGAAACAGCAATTTGTTTTTTTTAAATAATAGCTTGTGGTCGATTGTACAATGCCCAGTAAGCAAAGGGGAACGGGCCGATGCCAGCCCGGCAATCTCGTGGTTGGGTTAGCAAAAGGTCCTCGGGCCGACGTGGGCCGCAGTTGACCCGCGCACAGCACAGCTGTGCGCGGGCCAGCTGCGGCCCACGTCCGTCCGAGGACCTTTGCTGTGCGCTTGCTGACCGGGGGACCGCCTTCCTCTCATGCCGTTTCCAGGGATAAAACAATTATAAGAAAAATCAAAATGGGATGAACCATGACCCACAAAGTCCCTTCTATATGAGAGCTGTCCTCGCTGTCAATGGTCTCTACCTTTTGTCTTTGACCTGATTCTGATGTTGATTTATCTCCTATTGAAAAAGTCTCGCAGATAAGAATAAGAGTACTTTATTACCTCTAAAAGAGAAATTCGTCTCGCTACCTCAGGTGCAACTCGCAATCACACACACAAACACACACACACACACACACACACACACACACGCACGCACGCACACACACACACAACAGTTTACAAACAACAAATGG
>BTPG01000002.1:201797237-201877237 GCA_036245525.1 Semisulcospira habei | reverse complement strand
ACCAAACAAATTTTGTTTGGTAGATAATGTGTCTATTTATTTATTTATTTATTATTCAATTAATTTGTCCTTTTTTTCTTTTTCTTGATACAATTTTGTATCTTTATCGTATTTAATGTAATATATTCTGCGTATGTAACTTATTCAAGGCGCCCCCCCCCCCCCCTCATCAACAGCTGCGGAAGTGTCGTACAACGCTGTACGACACTTTCGCAGCTGCAGGGCTCCTTAAATGAGTTAAATGTGCACTGGTCTGTGAGTCTGGACGTTACGGCTTGCAGAGTAATGTTCGACCACACACAAGCAAATGCATTAGTTCATATCGAGAACCGGAATACATAAAATTGAATTATGCATGACCTCCCACCTCCCAAAATAAATCACGAGTGACACTTTCGACCGATAAAATGCTCACTGAAGCTTGCAATGTATCGGTCGTACTGAGCACGAGTAATTTGTTTTAATTATTATTTATTTATTTATTTATTTATTTATTTTTCCTAACGGGTGATTAGGAATGATTTAGTTTAGTTCATACAACTGTGTCTTTTTGAAAGGGTTTTAACCTCAGAATCATTTTTTTTTTCATTTTGGTGTGGTGCGGTGCCACAGCTGGGTCGATCTTACTTAACACATTCTACCCCGGGACCGAAATCCTCGAATTTTGAAGTTGCCCTCTGAAGGACTGTGTTACAAATCTAGAGACAGATCGAGCATAATAGTTCAAGGGTGGTGCCAGAATAGCTTGGCGCCCGTAGGCACCACCCTTGAACTGTCACGCTCGATCCATATCTTGCTGTGGTGTGTAGGGGCTGAATGAATTAACCCCGCTTCTATTGCAACGAAACAGTCCAAAGTGCGGTGGAGACCGCACACACTTTATCACCACATGTGAATAGGCTGGTTGCCGGTTCCCGAGTAGCGCTAGAACGCTCGCTAGACTACGCGACTTTGAGGCGAGATTAGACTCGGCGAGATACGAAAATTAATATAGAAAACTCAGTTAGCTATTATGCTTAGCCGATGCTGTTTTGCTATGAATCACATGCAATATACGTCAACGTTTAAGCTCAGATGGACAAAGGACTGTCGATAATTGCTTCCTGATCGAACAGTTGTTACAATACAACCTTTCTGTCGAACGTTGTGGAAATAATGGTGAGGAAAACGATCTCTCAAAATTATACTTTAAAACTGCACATGAAGATGAAGCCAATCACGGTGACTTCGAACAATGGTCTGCAGTGCCGTTTTAATAGATAGTAAAATTATTCAACTGTGTTATACCAACAACTGACGCATTTTATTCATGTAAGCGCTGCTAAGATTGGGCGATTTCACGGAAGTAGTTTCTGTAAATTTTTCCTGCTCGCACTGCCGATTGTACATAGTGACGCGCTCTCTTTGCTCACAGCCCACTACTGCCTTTTCCCGCTTCTCGCTCTGGAGAGCGGTGTAGCTTTGGAGAACCGGCAACCTCGGTATGGAGACAGGCTTGTAACAAATGGTTGGGAAAAGCGTGCGATTTGCACACATTACATTTAATTGATAAATAACGGATCCGTAATTCTGTTAGGTGAAACACCATTACCCTGTGCCCCTGAAGGACCATTTGGCATTATAATGATTACAAGTAATTGCATTCCATGAATACTAATTCTGATAGTGGCACCTGCATTATTTTCTGAATGAATTAGTACAGGTTCTGTAAACAGTAATTTTATTTGGTGAAATAGCTTATTGGTTTCCGTGAATATCCCTCCTTCTTTACACCAGCTGGTTTCCAGATCATATGTTCCTATCAAACACTGAAATTACACACTGCCAGCAAGCTGAAGGTAGACAGACTGATGTCGGTCTTATTTGACTCAGTCGTGCGAAAGGTGACGTCGGCGCAAGGGTCTTTTGTGACTGGGTGGGACTGTTGAGAAGAAAGACTGATAATTATAAGCCCTTGCCTGCTACTGACGATACCGTGTGGCGGAAAAGACGCGTAGTTACGTAGTTAGATAGTGACGTAGTTACGCGTCATTTCCTCCGAGCTGTATCGTCAGCAGCAGTCAACGGGTTAACAGGTTCATGTCCTGTGTTCTGTTAACTCATTCAACCCGACGCACGTATTTCCCAAATTTTGGAGGCGTCATCTAAAGACTATGCACTTTTTGCAGGAGATGGATCGACCATGATAATTCAAGGGTAGTGCCAGATTAGCTTGGCGCCGACAGGCGCCAAGCTGATCTGGCACTACCCTTGAATTATCATGGTCGACCCATCTCCTACTGTAATGCGTCAGGGCTGAATGGGCTAATGTGTGCACAATAGAAGACTTCGCCTTGTAATCTTATTTGGCGATAAATAACTCATTGGCTTCCTTTAATATTCCTATCTTCATTGCAGATTATTTTCCATATTCACAATACAATACAATACACGTTATTGTCAACATTGTGGAAATTTCCATGATAAATATTTCCATGATATCACCACACATTTTGCTGATAAATCATCTTGTATTCTCATAGCCTTTGCCAGTTAGGTTTGGTTTCTTTATGATAATAGACGTATACGGGGGGATACTAATGGCGGAGTCTCTAAGACGCGAATGTACATCATTTGAAACATAGCGATCAGTGTGAAAACATGTGCTGCCTCTGAACACCACCGTCGACAATCCGATGTGAAAGCCACAACTACTTTTTTTTTGGCATAATTTGTATAAAAAGGCCAATCTGTGCAGAGTTATTGCGCGTTGGTCCGTGATTTTGGACCATAGGGCTCTAAGCCGTAAGGTCCAAAATCCCAGATTAACACACAGATATCTGCGTAATTAACCATTTAGCTGTCGGTTGCGCTTTTTGTCGAGGTGATTCCTGTAGGAATCACCTCTTCCTGTAGGAATCACCTGGACAAAAAGCGCTACCGGCAGCCAAATAGCAAGGTTAGCTGTTAAGAGTCTTTCATTTAACGTTGTGCACTTTTCAGGACCCCGCAGCAACTAGCGTGGACGCCTTTGCTTTGTGGTGCACAATCTGATGATCAAAATTTAGCCAAGCAACTGACGATGACAAGCCACATCCAGCCAAAACAAGACAAAGGCTACACATAAGCCAAAAGCCACAAGAAGCCACAAGCCAAGCGCCCAAGCGAGCCAAAAGCTAAGGCCTGCGAGCCACACGCTTCTTGAAAGCCAGAACAGTACAATAGGCAACAACCACGGCAAGTACATTTGTGTACGCAGAAGAAAAAAAAAAAGATAGCACTGCAATCCAGAGGAGCCTAAGCACACCAGCTGCGATGTGAATTATACATAGTCAGGTATGTGTCCACACTGCTGTATGAAGTCATCACGTCGGTGAGGGTCTTAATGCAATGTTTTTAAGTCATTAAAGTATGTTTCCAGAGGGCAGCGGATCCTAGTTGTTCAAAACTACTTTTGGACGTTACTGCTCGCGCTTGCAGATCTCCCAAAGCGTATGTTGGAGGTTAGCCCTTGGGCCGTCAAAATGCGGTTTTTGTCTCAACAATAATCGCTACAGACAGTCAAAGGGTTAATGTAATAAGGCCTGTAGGAAAAGTTCCCCAATTTTGGCGTTGTTCTCTGACATCTGCATTTTAGTTAACCTGTTCAGTGCCGAGAAAATGTGAACACAACCCGACTGCAAGAAGTAGAGATCTTCATGAGCGCCCGAAGTTGCGGGGGCTCGTGAGGATCTATGCCTCTTGATGACATTATTTTGAATCCATGTTCCTTGGACATCTGTGAGGGGGGGGGGGGGGTATTGTTTTTTGGGTGTTGAATTAACGAAGCTTGCAGAAAAACAGTCTGCGTCAGCTGGCACTGAATGAGTGAAATAGACAGATTCCTCTGAGGGGTACAGCTATTCAATGACTACCCTTGAACTATCATGGTCGATCTAAATCTTCTGGTTGTTGTTTCAGGGCTGAAAGGGTTTACACATTTCCACAGATCCTTCAACCGTGGAGACCTCAAGGCGATCGTCCCATCTGCAGATTGTTCAGCGAAGACTGTCATCAACATTGCGTGTGAACGCCACCACACCACCACAAGTGCCGGTAGAGATGGTGGACGTTCTCCTGCTGAACACCACCCCCAACACCACCCCTGCTGACACCACCAACACCACCGGTCTGCTGGTGTCAGGGCAGGTGGGGGAGGAGGAGCAGTCTACACTGGTGCTGACAGTCAAAGGCATCGTCATGACGTCTATCATAGTGGGTGCTATATTTGGCAACGTGCTGGTGATTACTAGCGTCATGAAGTTCGAGAGACTTCGCGCTGTGATCACCAACTTCTTCATCGTGTCCTTGGCCTTTGCCGACCTGCTCGTGGCCATGCTGGTCATGCCCTTTAACGCCTCCATGGAGCTGGGCAGCAAGTGGGTGTTCGGCCGGACCATGTGCGACATCTTCAACGCCAACGACGTCCTCTTCTCCACGGCGTCCATTCTCCACCTATGCTGCATCTCCATGGACCGCTACATCGCCATCCTGCACCCACTCAAGTACGAGATCAAGATGACCCGCAATCGCGTTATGGTCATGCTGGCGATCACGTGGGTAGCCTCCATCTTGATATCCTACATCCCGGTGTACTCGCAGCTGTACACCACACGTCAGCACTTCCAGGCTCTGGAGTCGGACCCACAGTCCTGTGTCTTCATCGTCAACAAGGTAGCATTTGTTATTGGTTTTGTCGCTGTGGTTGTTGTGCTTATTTTGCTGTTGCTTATACACAAATGTATTTCAACCGTGCTTTCGGTATTAATTTAGGTAGGTTTTTGTTGTTCCAGATTGTATCCGTTGAAACGGCTAAGCTTATACGTGTCTCAGGAAAGAAAGCGCACCAGCGAAATAAAAAGGGTTGTCTACCAGAACTTATAATCCCTGATAATGTGTTTATTAGGTAGAAAAAAAACTATTGTAAGGGGGGGGGGGGGGAGAGAGAGAGAGAGAGGTACTGAAATTGTAAGGGGGGGGGGGGGGAGAGAGAGAGAGAGAGAGAGAGAGAGAGAGAGAGAGAGAGAGAGAGAGAGAGAGAGAGAGAGAGAGAGAGAGAGAGAGAGAGAGAGAGAGAGAGGTACTGAAATTGTAAGGGGGGAGAGAGAGAGAGAGGTACTGAAAGAAGTGACTGGCAGCAATATATGCGGAAGCTACCCGCAATGAATGTATCACACATGTACTGGATATCAAGCCCAGTCATGCATGGAAATTTATATCTAAGATAAGATACGATAAGATATAATTTTATTGGCATATGTAAAAATACATTAGGAAAAATGGCGTTGTTGGTGTTCTTCTATTTAGCATTCTAGAAAGCGCAGCAGATCCAAACGATGCAATCTGGGGGGGAAAATCAAACGAAATGCACAGTATAAATATGTAACGTTTATACACGTTACAATTTTGAGAAAAAAAAGTGGGCGTTGCAGTCTTTTATTGCCAGAAGCAATCAGCGCTTTTTTTTTTTCAAGAATCTTATTTGCGTGTGCTACGGCCCCCAGGGAGAAAGAAAATCCCATTGAGCAATCCGCTTTCAAGCTAGCGGCAACCTTCGCTGATGTGATACATCGGCCTGACCCAGTAAGCAAAGGTCCTCTGGCGGATGTAGGTCGACGTGGGCCCGTGCACGGCAGTGCGCGGGACCACTGCGGCCGACGTCGGCCCTAGGGTCTTTTGCTTACTGGGGAAAACCCTTTCGCACACTGGCTCGATCGACACTTTAGATTTTTCGTTTTGGTCTGTCCCTCCCCTGTCAAGGTGTACGCGGGCGTGTCGTCCAGCGTGTCCTTCTGGATCCCCTGTTCCATCATGGTCTTCGTCTACGCCAAGATCTTCATCGAGGCCAGGAAGCAGGAGAAGTTCGTGCAGTCGAACGCTATGTACATGCAGTACTCGGAGGCCCGCTTCGGCAACGCCGACAACGGGCACGCGGCCTCCCAGACCAACGGGATGCTGGCCGAGGGCGAGGTGCAGCGATCCGAACGAAAGAGGATGAAACGCGAGCACAAGGCCGCCAAGACTCTGGGCATCATCATGGGAGCTTTCATCCTGTGCTTTTGCCCGTTTTTCTTGTGGTACGTGGTGACGACGATGTGCGGGGACGATTGCCCGTACCCGCCGGTGGTCGGGTCCATGCTCTTTTGGATCGGGTATTTTAACTCGTGTCTCAATCCCCTCATTTACGCCTACTTCAACCGGGATTTCCGGACTGCCTTTAAGAAGTTGCTGAGGATAGACAAGATGCCGTGCGAGAGAGGCACGGACCCTTCGGCCCGAGCGCTCAACACGGCGTACTCGGAGCACAGGGACTCGGCAAATATCAACGTCAAACTTTCAAACAGCTCTTTCAACGTTCGGCAATGATCCGAGGAAGTTCGTAGTCTTCAACGCGCTTCAGTATCAATATACGAAGAAGGTAGGAACTGCACGTGTTTCGACGAAAAAAAAGTGGACCCGTTCAATGCCGAGAAAAATTGAACACCGCCCAACTGCAAGAGGCATAGATCCTCATGAGCCCCAGCAGCTGCGGGGGCTCATGATGATCTATGCCTCATGCTGACCCAAGCTCCTGGGATATTTAGGGTTTATTTGGTGTTGGATTAACTCATTCTACCCCAACACCGAAATCCTTAAATTATTCCCTTGTCCTCTGAAGACTGCATTGCAATGCAGGACACAGATCGACCATGATAGTTTAAGGGTGATGCCAGAATAGCTTGGCGCCCATAGGCGCCAAGCTATTCTGGCATCACCCTTGAACTATCATGGTCGATCCTTATCTTCCTGTGGTGTGTCTGGGGTAGAATGAGTTAACGAAGATTGCAGAAACTCACTCTGCCTCCAACTAGCACTCAACGCGTTCATCCACTGCTTTGGCCGAAACACGTGCAATTCTGACCTACTATTTAATTTACTTTTGAACAACGTCTATTAATGAATTGCATTTTTATTCTAAGCGCGACCACTTCTGTGCTAATATATCAATTATCATTCTTGGCAAAAGAATGCATTTAAATACACAATAGTTACCGCCAACGATCCACTCCGCTTGCGGCGCGTATCGAAGGAGGTTACCAGTGTGATTATACATAAGGTCATTGGGAGAATTTCATCTGACTTTTATACGCCCATCAAACTGCCGTGATTTTTTTTTCCAATAAAAATTAAAACCTATTAAACTGTAATTCATGGTCACTATAAAAGCGAACTTCTCCAGGGCGGACTTGGATTGCTGAAATTCGCCTGATAACGACGGATTTCGGTGCTGTATTGCTTACAAAAACTCATCCTTACTCAACTAAAACTTTCCGACGTCCAAAAGAGAAAAAGGGCAGAAAAGTCTTTCATTTTACGACAGTCAAACTTCCTAATTCACCCTACAGCAGGAGATTGATTGACCATGATAATTCAAGGGTGGTGACAGATTAGCTTGGCGCCTTCAGGCGCCAAGCTAATTTGGCACTACCCTCGAATTATCATGGTCAATCCAGCTCCTGCAACTGGTACAGTCGTTCAGTAACACTTCCAAAATTTGGGAAAAGCACCCGTGGGGCTAAAAGGGTTAACGTTAGCCCTTTGAAGTTTCAAGTTAGCATGGGTGCTGATCCTCTGACCCAGCGTGGTGAGACGTACTAAGGACATTTATAAAGGAGATATTGCAAACTGTTATGCCTGAAGCAGGTCGCCTTGAAATAGAAAAGAAAAAAAAATCAAAAAGCTGTTATTGAGAGTCATTGTTGAAAATGTTGCGACACCACGACTAGACCGCTCGACATGAAATGTATTGCGCGATAATTGATTAACCCGTTACATCCTGAGACTGAGTTGTTTAAATTTGTTTATTGTGCTATGAAGGCTAAATTACAAATCAGGAGATAAATGAACCATTTTAGTTCGTGTGGTGGCAGAATAGCTTGGCGCCTGAGGCAAATTATCTTAGTCAAATTAATTTAAAGCATTAGTGTGTCAGGATGAAAAAGGTTAAACTTTAAATGGCTAGTTGGTGATCGTAGCTGTAATCGATAATCATTGTTGTAACTTGAAGTAACAGGCAGAACGCTTCAGTAGGATACCGCTTCTTTTTTTTTTTTTTTTTTTTTTTTTTTTTTTGTGCAGTGTGATGGGCGAAGTTCCCCAGCATGCTGAAATTCTCCCGATGAACCTCACCTTACGAACCTGACTGTCGGTACCGCTTTAAAACGCGATGATTCCTGCAGGAAGAATCGCGACCCCCCCCCCCCCCCCCCCCCACCACACACACACACACACACACACACACCCCTTCCCTGCCCCCCCCCCCCCCTCCCTTAAAAAAAAACCGCTACCGACAGCCAGCCAGAGGGTTAATGTCAACGCCTGCTAGAGAAATTAACCCCTTCTGACTGCACAAAGGGATTCAACCGTTCATTGTCAGTGAACGAATTTATTTCAAAATGTTGCAACATGCCACTGAAAGGTGACACTGGTCTTATTCTGTTGTTATGAAAAAGTGTGTGGCCTGAAACTTGAAACCGGTTACATACTCAACACAGATTCGGATATACGTTTTACTGCAAATTAGGGTATTGTGCGTACGTTCATGGAGTGAAAATATCTTATGTCACTGAGCGATGTGCGACTTTCAAGTGACTTCTCAGAATTGTGCAGTAGCGTTGCTTTGTTTCATTACGGTGGCAATTTCTAACAGTATATATCGTGTGTATGTGTGGAGATCTTTACACTGAAAAAGTGAACCTCCTTGTTTCTCCTCAATTTTTATCATACTCTGTCTGCAGGAAAACAGTTTTCTCTGATTATTTCCAAACCGATTGCATGACAAATAATACACATATTGTGGTAGGATAGAGCGGAGAAAGCAAGGAATATTTTTTTGGTACGCAAAAGAAACATAATTAAATTGACGTTTCGTTAACTCACTGAAGGCGTCCCGCATCACTAGCTGTGGAAGTGTCGTATAGTGGTTTCCAGCGGCAACGCTATACGACACCTCCGCAGATGTTGATGCTGGGCGCTTTTAACTCATTCGAGACGTGCCGCCTCCGGATACGCGGCATAAGCCGCGTATCCGGAGACGGCACGTCTCGAATGAGTTAATGAGTAAAACAAGGTCATGTGTATCATCATTTGCAGGTAAAACAACGTTTAACTTTTGACTAAATGCTGATGCAATATTTGTGCGTTGTTTCAAATCTTTAGTCTTAGTTTCTCTCAGCAATGTTGTCCTGCATACCTGTTCGGCCTAAGGGTACCTTTTAATGATTTTATCAATGTTGCAAAAGTCTGCCTATGCGATATAATCAGTGCATCATAATGACTTATTGATCTCGTATATTCTGAAACAGAAAGGTGAACTCAAACCGCGTAAAATGCAACGACAATCCCAACAAAGAAAGAGACACACTTAAACATGACTATTACACGATCATTAACTCATTCAGCCCGACGGCCATATTTCCCAGATTTTGGAGGCGTCATCTAATGACTATGCCCCAGATGCAGAAGATAGATCGACCATGATAATTCAAGGGCAGTGCCAGATTAGCTTGGCGCCAACAGGCGCCAAGCTAATCTGGCACTAACCTTGAATTATCATGGTCGACCCGTCTCCTGCTGTAGTGCGTCAGGGCTGAATGGGTTAATATTTTTTTTATTTACGAAGATGCACACTGAGTACCTTTTGCATGTCTGTTCTGAAAATTAAATAAATGAATATTAATCAATTAATGAAGATCCATAGTTGTGCTTTAAGCGTCCTTTCTAAACGTGTTTCTATAATTTTTTGATTGGAATTTCTTGGCATTGTTCTCGTACTTTCTGTTTCTGAACTTGATTAACTACCAATAATAATACTGATGGCTTTTAACTTATGCAACCAAATTGGCCCATGACAACACAATTGTTCCTGCGTGGTAACTGCCATTTCTTAAGCGTATTCCTTCCTTTGTTCGGATTTTCTTTGACTTCCCGTTCGACTCATCAGTCTCCGGAGACGTGTGCGTAGTTCTCATAGGCGATTCCAAAATGGTGCTGAAGATAAGCTTTAATTTAACCCCTTCCTTGCCACTGTATGTACATTTTTATTTCAAAATAATCTTTGTTCACTCAACGACCAAGAGTCAAAACCTTTCAAGAAACATGGATACAAATTGATCTCAGCAAGAGGCATAGATCCTCATGAGCCCCCGCTGTCGCGGGGGCTCATGAGGATCTATGTCTCTTGCAGCTGGGTTGTGTTCTTTTTTCTCGGCAGTGATGGGGTTAAGGTGTAATTTGACAGTGACCCGGACAGTCTGGTTCTTCTGTCGTTCTTTTAAACTGAGTGCTCCAGTGCTGTAGACGCTAGCGTTTGCCCGTGGATGGACATTAGCACAAAGCTGGTTCAGTCAGCCATACCCTTTATATGGGTGAGAGAGCGGCTCTGAGAAGAGAGAGAAATGAAACTTTATTTTTCAAGGATAAATGAATAGGTGCGCAGACCCTTTCTCATTTTTGTCCTTGCTACAAACTACATGAAAACACACGCATACACACGCGCACACACACACACACACACACACACACACACACGCACGCCGGCACGCATACGTGATTGCACACACACACACACACACACACACACACACACACACACACACACACACACACACACACACACACACAAATACACGGAAGTACCTAAATCAGAGAGAGAGAGAGATTATGAATATTTTTATTCAGGATAAATCTATTAGGCAACTCAATGCCTGTCTTACAAGCTATTCTGTAAACAAAACAGAACACAACAGGAAAACAAGCAGCATACAAAAAGAGAGAGACGGGGGGGGGGGGGGGAGGGGGGGGAGAGAGAGAGAGAGAGAGAGAGAGAGAGAGAGAGAGAGAGAGAGAGAGAGAGAGAGAGAGAGAGAGAGAGAGAGAGAGAGAGAGAGGAAAAAAATATGTTCGGCGCAGTAAATTACTGTCCATGTATACGATTTAACCCTTTGACTGTCGGTAGCGTTTTTTTTTGTCGCGATGATTCCTGCAGGAATAACAACACTCTGACATCCTGCAGGAATCATCGCGACAAATAGCGCTACCGACAGCCAAAGGGTTACACTTTCCCCACACCAGAGCAAATACGTGTAGAACAAAACAAAATCCTATCTATAACTAAATCGTTAATTAACTCATTGGCTGCTGCGGACGATACTGCTCGGGCAGAAAAGACAGGTAGTTTTTTGTTTTGTTTTTTTAAAGTGAATTTAAAGCCACTGGAGTGAAGTTCTCATTATCACAATAATATAGATGTAGAAGTTTGTATGTAGAACCTAATTTTCATCAAATTCGTTGTACACACACATTTAGATTTTTTTTTTAAATCAGATCTTCAATAACTATTTTTACTCTGAAAGAAAATAAACAAAGAAACACGTAAGTCAACAACGTGCCTCGTTTTTTTGCTTTTAATAGACTTTAAGTAAATATCTGTAGTTTTAAAATTGACGTAGCAAATGCGCACGGCATATAAAGGGGAACTTTCAAATGGGCTCTACATATTTTTACTATTGAAAAATAAGCAACGCAAACGTGCTTTACATATCTTCCGAAGTTTGCTTTGAAATCAGACCTACAGTCAATGTTTTTACTTTCAGACAACACCGACCCATAAGGCACACGCTGAACAAACAGACGACTGCGCACTCGTTGTGCTAGATCTCGATGATCGAAAACACGTCTGCATTTTCGGTATGACAGTTGCTTGTACAGCGTTATTTCTAACCAATTACTCAAGCCTACGTAGTTAACCCCATCGCCGCCGAGAAACATTTAACACAACCCAACTGCAAGAGGCATAGATCCTCATGAGCCATGAGGATCTATACCTCTTGCTGACATTATTTTCT
Organism: Semisulcospira habei; assembly: GCA_036245525.1. Taxonomy (NCBI): domain Eukaryota; kingdom Metazoa; phylum Mollusca; class Gastropoda; family Semisulcospiridae; genus Semisulcospira; species Semisulcospira habei. Next base: position 201,865,334 of record BTPG01000002.1, on the reverse strand, counting down.
GTAATGTTTTTCTTGAACGAAAGTTGTCGTTTGGCGTTGTGATAACCCATTCAGCCATGACGCAATATAACAGGAGATGGATCGACCATGATAATTCAAGGGTAGTGCCAGATTAGCTTGGCGCCTGTCGGCGTCAAGCTAATCTGGCACTACCCTTGAATTATCATGGTAGATCCATCTCCTGCAACAGGTGCATAGTCATTAAATCACGCCTCCTAAATTTGGGAAATACGGCCGTCGGGCTGAATGAGTTAACAAATATTTCGGTTAAGGAACGCAGCCTGCGTCCGGTGCCGGAAGGGAAGGGGTTAATGAGACGACCCACGACAAACTTGTCAGTCTAATCAGTTCGACTGATTAATTATTCATAATATTCCATGCCCCTGCTACCAAGTATGCAAACAAACAGCGTGAAAATGGAAATAGAGGGCTGCATATTACGCATTAGAGAATCAATTGTGTTAGCAGCATGCATAATCAGGCTGCCAGCAACCTGATTCATCAAGAGGCACAGAGACTACAGGGGCTCGTGAGAATTTATGCTTCTTCCCGTCTGAGGTTCGGCCTCGTTTATATTCTCAGACGTAGGAAATCTCCCTGGAGTTACGTCTACACGACCGTTCAAGAGGAGATAAATTTCACACGCCAAGCGTCACAAAAGGTCAGCTAAGCGTAGAGGCGTGCTGAGCTATGTTACCCTATGCCCGCCCCCCCCCCCCCCTCCCCCTTCTGTTTGTTAGTTAAATACCAACTGTTCCGAAAAGCAGGTTGACATTATGTCATTATCTGTTTCGGTTTTTTTTTTTTAAAGCTGCTTCACTTCTAGAGTCAATCTGCTTACATAGTACTAATATCCTTGAATCAGGAGTAGGTCAAAATTTGCAAGGTCTTCAAACATTCAGTGGTTTCGTCCAGACCGCTCCATCTGCAGAGAAGGCAGCATGTCTTGTGAGAATTTCTGCCCCTTGCTCGCAAGGCGTTGCCTCATTTACATCCCTAGTTTGAGGTACTTATCCAGTCTTAACCCTTTGGCTGTCGCTAGCGGTTTTTGTCGCGATGATTCCTGCAGGAATCATCGCGACAAAAACCGCTACCGACAGCCAAAGGGTTAACAATATACAATTGGAACGAGGACGCACTCCGCAGTGATCGGGGCGGACCGGTCCATTGTTACTGCGTGGGCGTCCTTACTGTCAACGGGGCGCAACCTACTGTATTTGATCCGATTGTGAATTATAAATGACTCCTATTTCTAGAACCGTCTGCAAGGATATTTACTAATTCATTGTTCCCTTGACGGACAAGCGATATAGGTACAGAGCTGGAGGCTTGATCACCAGTCATAGTTTAACCCATTCAGTGCCGAGAAAAAGTGAACACGACCCAACTTCAAGAGGCATAGCTCCTCACGAGCCCCCGCAGTTGCGGGGGCTTGTGAGGATCTATGCCTCTTGTTGACAGATTTTGTATGCACGTTACTTGGACGGCGGGGCTCTGGCGTTGGATTAACAAAGATTTCAGAAGCATTATCTGCGTCCACTGGCAGGGAAGGGGATAGAGGAAAGTTATTGACTAGCTTTAAAAGTATCCTGTTCGAGCCATCTTCTGCCATTGGCGCTGGAAGTCAAAGGGTGAAAGCATGTTATTATGTAACTGTTTTGTTTAAAGGAGGGCGCCGTTGTTTCAGCAGCAATGAATGTTAATCTCTTCGCTGTCAGTGGCTGCGTTCTACGTGTCTAAAGCGAGTGCAGACTGATCGCACAGTACATGTATACCCTTATGAATATTGTTAATGAGTCTAGCAAGAGAGATATAAATTGTCCTATAACCCTCTAGTCAGCGGGAGTCCATGCTAATCTATGCATTTTTGCAGCTAGTTGGGGTGATGTTTGCTGTGTCTCTTCCCAGAGGAGGGTCAAAATTCAGTTCCTGATTCATATCTCCTTTAAATTTCTATAGATTATACGCTGACGATGCAAAACGCAAAATCTTCAGTAGAAGTTGTTCGGAAATCGGAAGTAGGTCAAAATTGCATGAGTTTCGACGAAACAGTGGATAAAAAGCCAGGACAAACATGCGATACCGCGTGTTCGTCTTGGTTTTAATCCACTGTTTTCGTCGAAACACATGCAAATTTGACCTTTTTCTGATTTCCGGAAATTGTCTATAGCTGTGGAGACTACTTCTCGCAATGAGTTATTAATTCCGAATATCTCCTTTATAAATGCTCTTAGTACGTTTTACAATAATGCTGCACAAAAGGGCTAACTTAACGTATTAAGTTTGAATTCGTAAAATGTAAGACTTTCCTGTTCTTGTTTTGTAAGTAGGAGTGTTCCCCCGATGCGCACAAGGGACAGTAGAGCAACTTCTGTTACGTGTGCCTGCTTACATGGATTGTGAAAAGAAGGGGATACAATTTTTAGCTAAGGCAAGATAACATTGAGAACTTGATGCATCGGTGAAATTAAGCAATCACGGACCACCTTGGGGCTGATCGCTTCAAAAGATCAGGCGTCAGCTGTATTATTGAGCTTAAATCCTGCGCAAGCCACTAAGCAAGGTGCTCCGCGATAGCGGAGCACCTTGCTTAGTGGCTTGCGCAGAACTTAGCTCAGTCATGGCCCCTGGATTTTGTAACAATTGAAGATTTCCATTTCAGCAAACCTCCTTTAACAACCTAACATTTGCATATTCGCCTGGTTCTTGCTGTGCTTCTATGTGTGAACCTTACACCATGCTGCATATTTATTTATTCATATTCGATATTCTGAACCAGAACTTTCAGTGATGTACCATGCACTGCTTGTTTCGATCTGTTTTGGGGATCCATGATATTTTGTAACCCGATCACAAAATGTACACGGTGTGTGTAAATTCCTTGCACCTTATTTTGCAATAGAAAAACATGTTTGTTTCCACCCCTGTGTTTTGTTTTCGATCATCTTTTAAAGGAGTGGGTTGCAATTCTTTGCAACGTCGTCTTTTCCGACATGTATGAGTTTGAAAATGATGGTAGTTTAAGGGTGTTGGTTTTTTTAGCAATCAAAAAACAAAATCGGCAATCTCCTTTAATGTGAGGCACGGCTGGTCGGTCGTGGATTTCTGTATACACTACTTTAAGCCTGTCGGTAGCGGCTTTTGTCGAGTTCAGTGATGCCTGCAACAACAACCAAAAAAAAAAAAAAAAAAAAAACGCTAACGACGCCAGCTAAGGGATTAAGTTTGTTGCTATGAGAAGGCAGCAAAAATACTCATCAATAACCATTCTAATACGAGTATTTGAAAAAAAAAATCTGTTAAAAGATCTCTCAGCAGGAATTGCCATTTTCAAATCCAGAGCTGAGTTGCTCGTATCAATTTTCTGTGCTGGACTGTGATTTTGGACCTTACGGCTTTTAACCGTAAGGTCCAAAATCACAGACTAGCACACGCGTATGATCGGCTGCTTATATTAGAACTACACACGCACAAGAGTTTAAAATAAAATGTACCCAGGCTTAGATTTTGACCGTCAAAGACTGTCTAAGACTCAACTTCCAAACTGTAAGAGAGAACCCCTCGCTCGTTAGTCGTTATCCAAACCAAGGCACCAGTCCTTTAAAGAACACCAACCCACAGCAAGAGGCATAGAGCCTCATGAGCCCCGGCTCTAAGCCTCTTGCTGGACCCACTTACGTCCGTGTGAACTCCTGTTTCTCATGCAGAGGGGATATCAGAGTTTTCTCTCTATAGGAAGGATAGTTAGCTTGGTGAATCAGCCCCGGGCGGACACCGAGAGAAGTTCAGTCGATCACACATTCACTGAAAGTCAGGGACAACGTGCTAGTTAGAATACTAGCAGTGAAAAAAAGGAGTAGCGGCTCTCCAAACTCCAAAATAAGCTAGTTAAGAATACCACTAGCACAGCAGAAAAAGTAGCACATTATATATATATATATAGTAACTCTCTCACTCTGTTTAAATGGTTACACATGATGTATTTTATGACGGACAGTCACAATACGTACAGACAAAAAGTAGTAGGGATCTCTGAAGCTGATTAAACAAAGCCAGTTAGTACGCTTTCCTCCCGATTCCATGTGATTGAAAGGACTCCGTGTGACAATCTGCTTATCGTAACCGGCCTTTCACTGGGCTGGACCTTTGTCAGTTCAGCGTCAAAAATCTCCAGCCGTCAAAGGGGCATACGGTACAAAGTGGTTTCAGCAAGAGGCAATAATCCTCAGTTGCGGGGGCACATGAGCATCTATGCCTCTTGTAGTTGAACCGGCTGTGGTCACGTTTATATATACGTTAAGGGGTTAACTCATTTACATCTAATAATCACTTTCGCCATCTTCATGAGTGTAAAAAACATTTTTACCATCCTTTGGAGATGGATCAGTTAGATGGTTCAAGGATAGTGGCAGATTAGCCGTGCGCCCTCCCAGGCGCCCAAAAACGCTAATCTAACACTCATAACCATCTCCGGGGCCTGTGGTAGTTATAAGTGTTAATGTGTAAAACTCCTTCGAAACCATCGGAAATTGCGGGACTGAATTCTTGACAGCTCAAAGTTATATGGCATCTTGTCTCTGACTGATCTACTCCAGCGTAGCGTGCCTGTAGACTGAGTCCAGCTATTCAGACTCTTCCTTGAGCTTTTATGGTCGCTCCATTTCTCGCGGCTTGCAAGTCAGTCCGCGGAGCAGAGCTCGTACGACAGGCAAGGGCCATTTTCGCTCTGAAACAGAGCGCAAGGGTTTGACCCTTTCCCTGCCACTGGACGCATATTTTGTCTCCGAAATCGTTGTCCATTCAACGACCAAATAAAATCCCACAGCCGTCCAAGGAAGATAGATACGAATTGATCACAGCAAGAGGCATAGATCCTCATGAGCCCCCGCAATTGCGGGGGCTCATGAGGATCTATGTCTCTTGCAGTTGGATCGCGTTCCGAGCTATTTCTGGGTAAGCTAACGGGTAAGCACTAATATGGCACACACACACAGCTTTTGTGAGGGGGTATGCCGAGTGAGCTTATTAATTCCACGTCCATGCCTTCTCGCTTATCGAGTGGGTGAAGCCCCGTCGCACATTTAACCCCGTCACTGCCAGGGGACGCGCCGAAATTGCGTTTCTGAAATCTCTGTAAATTTTTCGCTGCCAAATAGCCCCAAGGAACATGGGTACCCCCCCCCCCCCTCCCCCCTTCCACAAAAAAAGTGTTAGCAAGAGACTTGGATCCTCATGAGCTAACTCCTCCGCGTCTGTCTTTTACACTTGGGTGACGCTTTTGCTTCTCCCCCGGCAGTGGTGGGGTTAACCCTTTTCAGTGCCGGTCGCCAGGAATGATGTCTGGGGAGATAAAAACCCGGTCGCAGACTTATTGCTAGACCTGCTGAAGCACGCACCGTTGAAAGAGACCAGCGAGAGACATAGATGCTCATGAGCCTTCCGTAGCTTGCGGGGGGCCATGAGGATCTATGCCTCTTGTTTGTTGGGTGTTGTTCGCGTTGTTCAATAGTAAAAGGGGTTAAATCAAGGGGGCCTATCTTTGTCTAGAAGACTTCCGCTACCTCTGGGTCTTTCAGTTTCTCGAGATCAAACTTGATTCTGGTGGGACCCTGCTTGTTGACCTTCTTTAGGCGGAGTCGGAAGGTCATCTTCACTATCGCTTCCAATGTCTGCTCCTGGAAAACTTCTTGTCTTGGCAATGTTCACACTGGTTTGGAAGCGTCTCTTCACCATGATGTAGTCAATTTGGTTATGGTGTTCCCGGCTCGGGCTGTGCCATGTCCACCTTCTGGATGTTTTGTGTGTGCCAAACGTGTTCATCAGCTTTAGATCATTTGAGCTGGCAAATTCCAAGAGGTAGCGGAAGCCTTCCAGGCAAAGATAGGAGGAAAATTCGCGCCACTGCTACTTCTAGGTGCAGAAGACACGGATATGGACACACTGATCGACACATTTAACACTGCTGTAACCCAAACAGCCAGTGAGATCCTTGGCAAACACCGACAAGCAAAGAAACCTTGGGTTACAGCTGACATCTTTGTTCTATGCGACAAGCGTCGAGAATTAAAGAAAAAGAAATCAGAGGTAAAAGGAGCTAAACAATACAGGGAAATTAACCATGATATCAAGAAAAGCATGAAAAAGGCAAATAATAAGTGAATTGAAGATCAGTGTAAACACATAGAAGAACATCTGAACAAAAATAATAGCAAAAAAGAATACCAGCTGGTGAAAGACCTGACCAGTGTAAAACAAGAACGTTCCACGATCATTCAAGATAGTGAAGGGAACTAACTGTCTTACGGAAGACCAAGACATTCTGAAGAGATGGACAGAGTACTGCTCAGATTTGTACAACCACCCAGCTACAAGGGACCCAGGCATACTTGTCAACCCACCCGTGACCAACAATGGCAAAATATCCCATCCTCCGAGAAGAAGTAGAGGCTGCAGTGAAGTCGCTGAAAAAAGGGAAGGCAGCAGGAGCAGACAACATCCCTGCAGAACTAGTCCAAGAAGGGGGAGAAGACATGATAAGCGCCTTACTAACAATCTGCCAAAAGATCTGGCAGTCAGGGGATTGGCCCACACCATGGACCCAATCACTTATAATAAATCTCCCCCAAAAAGGCAACTTACATCAATGCCAGAATTATCGCACGATCAGTCTTATATGCCACCCAAGCAAAGTCATGTTAAAGATCCTACTGAACAGGCTGAAGCCACAGGCAGAGGAAATCATAGCTGAGGAACAAGGGCGTAGCGCAACTGAGCAGATCTTCATCCTGAGAGTTCTATGTGAAAGGTACCTCCAGCACCAGCAAGACCTCTCTCATGTCTTTGTGGATTTTAAGAAAGCGTTTGACAGGGTGTGGCATGCAGCCCTTTGGTCCACCATGAAGCTATACAACATCAATGCCAACCTGATCAAAGTCATAGCAAACCTTTACAACAAGGCCACTAGCGCAGTCTGCTTCAATGGCAAAATAGGAAACTGGTTTAGGACTACAGTCGGAGTCAGACAAGGCTGCTTGCTCTCACCTACTCTTTTCAACATCTTCCTGGAAAGAATCATGACAGACGCTCTGAAAGATCATAAAGGAACTGTCAGTAATGGAGGCAGAACAATCACGAACTTGCGCTTTGCGGACGACATTGATGGCCTTGCAGGAACAGAGAAGGAGCTAGCTCAGCTGGTGGAGAAGCTGGACAGTACAGCCATTGCGTATGGGATGGAAATCAGTGCAGACGACCAAACTTATTACAAATAACACCAGTGGCATTGGCACTGACGTCATGATTAGAAGGCAACAACTAGAAACAGTTAATGAATTCAAATACTTAGGAGCCATTGTGACAGATGAGGGATCAAAACCAGAAATACTGTCCAGGATTGCGCAGACAACAACAGCACTGACAAGAATGAAGACCATATGGAAGGACAGAAACATCACGCTCTGCTCCAAGATCAGACTGATGCGCTCCTTAGTCATCTCAGTGTTCTTGTATGTCTGCGAGTCATGGACCCTCACATCAGACCTTGAAAGGAAGATACAAGCCACTGAAATGAGATGTTTTCGAAGGCTGCTTGGCATTTCATACAGAGATCACATCACGAACGAGGAAATGGGAAGCAGAATCAGGCAAGCCATCGGGCCCTATGAAGACCTATTAGCCATTGTGAAAAAAACGCAAACTGAAGTGGTATGGGCATGTCATGCGTTCACCAGGGCTTGCCAAAACAATCCTGCAAGGCACTGTGCAAGGTGGACGAAGGAGAGGAAGACAGAGGAAAAGATGGGAGGACAATATCTCAGAGTGGACAGGACTGAGGCTGGGTGATACGCTAAGAATGGCAGAGAACAGCGAGGAATGGAGGGAGCTGGTTGCCAAGTCATCAGTGGTGCCCCAACGGTCGGGAAGACTACGGGATATAGATAAATAGATAGATAGATAGAGATAGATAGATAGAAATCAAGGGGCGTAGCATCCGGCCCAAATTAACTCATTTTCTGTCGCCGGGTAACAAACATACGATAACCGCCCAACTGCAAGAGGCAAAGAACCTCATGAGCTCCCGCAGATGCGGGGGATCGTGAGGTTCTTCGCCTCTTGCTGACCCTGTTTATATCCGTGTTCCCTGGATTGCTGGAATTATTCAGTGTTGAATTTGCCCTGCTTTCAGAGCCATGATTCTGTGTCCACTGTCAGTGAAGGGGTTACAGCCTACAAATAACGAGGGAAAACAAGGGGGAAATGACGTGTGTGGTTATTGTTGTGTGTGAACCTTCCAATATTCTGCACTCAAAGTTTCAACTTTTAACCACCTCACTACTGATAACAAATTAACAAAATCCAGCCGCATGAGGCATAAATACTCACAAGCCCCCGCAGTTGCGGGGGGGGGGGGGGAGGTGTGGGGGGGGGGGCTCAAGAGGATCTATACCTTTGGTTGACGCCACTTTGTAGCCCTCTTCCGCGTACGGTGTATAATCTATAGCGCTGAATTAATAAAGGTTTCAGAGTTAGTTAGTTATTTAATATTAGGGCTTCACGGCGAGTAGCAAAAATGTTTCCAAAACACAGCTGCGTCCGCTGGCAGCGGGGGGGGGGGGGGCGGTGGGGGGGGGGGGGGGTTACTGCCGAACACACGAGTTTTTTCACTACAATACCCCCATACACAAGCAGTGTGCCCAGCTACAATGCGGGGATACCGCAAAAATTTCGGAATGCGTTGTCTCAAGCTTGTACGCCAAAAAATCAAGGCTTAGTGAGACAAAATAACTGGTAGTTAAATATCGAGACCATTGTTAACCCTTTTAGCCCCACGGGTGCATTTCCCAAATATTGGAATGTTACTTAACGACTGTGTACCAGTTGCAGGAGGTGGATTGACCACGATAGTTCAAGGGTAGTGCCAGATTAGCTTGGCGCCTGAAGGCGCCAAGCTAATCTGGCACTACCCATGAATTATCATGGTCAATCAATCTCCTGCTTTGGGGCTCGAGGCTAAATGGGTTAAAATCAACGAACTGAGGTCACGTTAAATATTTCAGAAGCATGCGATTTTTATTTCTTACTATATTGATTTTCTTATTGTTCAGATGCAAAGATGCATTTCTGTTTCTTATGGGTTACGAAGTTTGTCTTGCTTTGCCTTTAGCTAGGCTCGTATGTTGCAATGCTAAGCATAGATTATGCATCATCATGCTGAAAACATGATATAAGTTAAAATGTGCTCACAAGTAATATTATTGTAAAATTTGACATAGAGCCCAAACAAATCTTTCTTTGTTTTAACGTATGCTATGGTGAAGCATAGGAACTATTTGCAGACAAACGCGTAGGAATCGTTCTCCGCTTCAACTATTGCAACACGTTTTCTAAAGCAGTAAACATAGAAAAAAATGCTTTTTTTATACCAAAAATAACTAAAACATTTGCGTTAGTTAATTATTGTATGGGTTTCTTAATACACATACTTTTAGAATTAAACAAAGCCCTTGGTGCGAGACTGCGCGGCACAAACTGCAACACAAGATGGCGGAACACAAAGCGAAAGTGTGTGAGGAAAAGGCACAGATTCGTTGATTTGGGTAAGTACAAGCGTTTATTTTCCTACAAAAGTGCCTTCTGCAACAATGTAATTTTGTTAGTTACCAACTACCATATGATCTTTTAAATATGCACATTGATTTGACCAAAACGTCTAGGTTATTTTGCACAAAATATGATTTTTTATCTAAGTAGGAAACCTCGGATATTTAATTTTGAAAACACTTGAAACAATGAAAGAATGAGCAGAGCTGAGAGTACGTACGTGTACTAGCAAGTTTGCTGAGCGCTAGCATAGCATCTCTTCTTTCTTTCTTCAGGGATGGGTCAGGATCATGAGGTCAGTCGGGCACGGTACACATTTGTTTACGTTTGATCCTCTGGCATTGTATGAAGGAAAATAAGCGCTCAAAGAGGAGCAAAACAATTTTTCTTTTCCCCCAGAAAAATAAAAACACCAACAAACTGGTAGTGATAATGAAGTAGAGAATGTAAGTACTTTGTATTAGATCAGTATTCAATTTGAAAAAAAAAAATGAACTTTTCACTTTATTTCAGATTGTGCAGCCACTACTTTCTGCCATGGATAATGTAAGTCGTGAAAACCAAGGTGCCTCTCGTTTTCAACCCACTAACTGGGATATGTGTGCGTTGTGTCAGGAAAATACTAAAGAGAAATTGCACTGTCCCGCTAATGCCAGTCAAACAAATCAAGGATCTACGTATGTGACTTTGGCTGACAATCTGACTAAGTTTGGTGAATGTGGCGCACTGTCACCCGGCTTTTTAAATAGACTTGATGATGGAGATGGTGTTGAAGAAACGTTCAGGAAAAATAAAGCTTCATTTCATCTCTCGTGTCGTTTGAAGTACAATTCAACAAAGCTGAAGAGAAAACTTGCATCTTGCGATGCAAGTGAGGAAAGTGGACCTGCTAAAAAATTTACTCGCAGGGAACAGAAATCAACTGGAGATGGAGTAGTTGACAAGGATCTCAGTTGTTTTTTGTATGATAAGAATGGATCTTAGACATGCTTCTACTTTTCAGCTGGATGAAAGGATTAGAAACTGTGCACTTATTCTTCAAGACAGCCACCTTTTGGCAAAATTAAGTAGAGGTGATGTGATTGCCGCCCAAGAACTGAAATACCACCCTGCCTGCCTCACTAGCCCATACAGAAAAGCTCAGCCTAAATTAGACTGCGTCGATCAGAGATCTGATCAAATTCGAAAAGCCTTGGTCTTTGCTGAATTGACAGAGTACATAGAAGAAGTAAAACACTCGTCTACAGGTGACAACTTAAAAGTGTTGAAACTGGCTGATCTTTCTAAAATATACCTAAGTCGTCTACAGGAATTTGGTGTAGAAACTGGCTCTTTACACTGTATCAGACTGAAAACACGGCTGTTAGCACATTTTCCAGACCTTCAAGCCCACAACAGTGGCAGAGACGTTCTATTGACATTCGCAGACAGTTTGAACATTACCTTACAAGAGGCCTATGCTGAAACCATAGATGACGAAGCTGTACATCTAGCAAAGGCAGAAGGATAGTATGCAGGGACCTATTTATTTTGCAGGCCAGGTTTAATGTTCCATGCACTGAAGATTGTCAGAACACGAGTGTTCCAGAGACTCTGTTGGCTCTGTGATGCAGATGATACCACAGGGCCCAAGCATTACATCAAACAAAGGTAAGAACCAAGCAGCACTGTCACTTGCTCAGCTTGCAAGTTTTAATGCTGTGAAGACAGAGGGGAAGAGATCAAGGGCAAACACTTCCACAACGAATAAACATTCCAAGGACAGAGAACCACCTGTCCTAGTCTATGTTGGTTTAACTATACTTGCACAGACCAGAAAAAGGGAACCAGTTGAACGCATGCACAGTCTAGGCTTGAGCATTTCATACAACAGAGTTTTAGAAATTTCATCAGAATTGGCAGGGAAAGCCTGCAGACAATTCCAACACGACGGGGTTGTGTGTCCTATGAAACTTAGAAGAAACTGGCAGTCAACAAGCACTGGCAGTCAACCCTTTCGGTCTAGTTTTTTTATATGAAACTTAGACATGGTCTCTTCACAACAGCTGCAGTTGACAATATAGACCACAATCCTAGCTCTACCACTTCCAAAGACTCATTCCATGGCACTGCAATATCTCTATTTCAACACCCTGCTCAACACTGCAAAGGAACTGAGAGAATGCTGTCACCAGAATTATAAGTTGAAACGAAACATCAGTGCTGGAGCGTTTTGTGTCGCTTTTGTATGACAGAGGTAGCAACTGCCAGGATGTAAACAGTGCCAGAAAACACATGTTTACAAAGACAGGCCGCCAAATTGAGAATATTCCTCCAACCAGTGAAGCCTTGTTCCAGCACTGCAAACGGGCAATTTACCCGAAAGAGGACATTTGGACTGTTTTGCCACAAGCATCCATGACTTGTCGTGAACTGTTGAAGTGTGCGTGTAAAAAGGACTGCAAAACCAAGCGTTGTAAGTGCAACAAGGCCAGTTTAAAATGCACTGCTTTATGCAGCTGCGTCTGTGGAGCCGATTGTTCAGTGACAATGTGTCAACGTCCGGTTCCAGCATCAAAAACGAATTGGAAAGATGCCAGATTCAAGAATGTAAGGTACACGTCAATTTCATTTATTGTGTGTGTGGGTTTGTGTGTTTGTACTTCTGTTTGTATGTGTATGTGTGTTTGTTCCTTTCCTTCCTTTCATATATTTTAGAACATCTTTTTATTAGCCTATAGGTATACTAGCATAACATCAGATGTGCATGGGGTCTGTGTTACATTAATTCAATGCTAGAATGATCTAATGTATTTTATTACAACAGCACTCTTTTAAAACTGAAAATGATGCGATTGGCAACACCCAAGTGTTACTACAGCGGCCATTTTTAATGTTACTAATAATAGAAACTTAACAAACTTTTGCTTTTGCTGTGTGTCACATTTTGTTCAGCATTCAAAACTGTACATCTGAGCCAGGTTTGGTGTTCGTGCACAAAAAAATGATCAATTGGTCACCATACACAAGATTTACTTAAGCGGCCATTTTTTAAATTAAAAATAGAAATTATTATTTTTTTTTTTTTTTTGCAACTCATGTGTGTCACATTTTGCTCTGCATTAAAAACTGTACATCTGTGCCAGGTTTGGTGTTTGTAGCACAAACAATTGCCAATTTGTCACCATACTAAAAATTTACTTAGGCGGCCATTTTGTATGTTACTAGAAATAGAAACTGAACAAACTTATGCGTTTTGTGTGTCACATTTTGTTTTGCATTATAAACTAATCATCTGTGCCAAGTTTGGTGTTTGTAGCTTAAAAATTATCGATTTGTCACCTTACACGACTTACTTAAGTGGCCATTTTTAAATGTTACTAAAATAGAAACTGAACAAACTTTTGCTTTGGCTCTGTGTCACATTTTATTCAGCATTAAAAACTGTACATCTGTGCCAGGTTTGGTGTTTGTAGCACAAAAATGCATGATTTGTCAACATACAAGCCTAGCTATTGTCTGGCCTTGTCTGGTTTAGTCTGATCTGATCTGGCCCGTATGATCTTACTTTTCTCGTATTATCGCTAAGCTGGTTAGCTCAGGTGGTAGAACGTTTGACTCTCGTCCAAAAGACCCTACTCGGCGCCGCGCCGCGCCTCGTCTTTGAAATCACCTTCCCGGTGGACAAAAGACGTTAAGCAGTAAGCGTTAAACTTATTTTCTTTTCTCCTATCAGTCTCGAAATCTAACAATGATCTTTGGTCTTGGGAAAGTACAGAAATGCGTGATTGGCTCGTGAAGACGAGAGTCAATGACTTTCACCATATGGGTTATAGGATAATTAACCCTTTGCCTGTCGGTAGCGGTTTTTGTCAAGGTGATTCCTGCAAGGAATCACCTCGACAAAAACCGCTACCGACAGCCAAATGGTTAGATCTAGGATGCTTGGTCCATGGCGGCATGGTTCTCTCCCTCACCAGCGCATATTCCTACCTTCTATTTTTTAATCCTTGTTTTGAATCATTACATTCCATTTCCTTGAACAAACCTTTGAATAAATCTACTCTGCATTTTACTCGATGAGCTGTCTCCCAAACAAACCTTCAAAGCGCCGTACATCGATTGTCACTCGTCCGTGAACAACTCGGATCCCACTTAAATTTCCATTGTGGCCGCAGAATTTCAAAGAATCAAACCCGTTCAGAAAATGCTTCGAGTATTTGCACGCACCCGGTGCACTGATTCCGTGCCCTGTTTTCGGAAAACTGAAGTGCTGTTCCAATTCCAATGGTGTTCGTAGGGGCAGTTTATCGAAAGTGTAAGCGCATTTGTCACACGTTTACTTTCAAATTTGCGCTGGTCTTTTTTGTGTGGACCAAACGGCTTCAAGTCGCGAGGTCCGAATGTACTCAGACCAGCACACAACTGCCCACTGTTTGCTGTGATGTTGAATCTGCTCCACGCTTTAAATGAGTGTCCTCTCTGCATTTACGTTATACCAAAGCCTGACGTTTTGGCGCTCTTTTGTAAGCAGCATTGGAGTCGAATACAGGCCAGCCTCAATATCTTATATATAATACGTCAGACGGCATTATTTGCGAACGCGTTATTTTCATTGTAGGTGCTGAATGTATATGACACAGACTTGTGATCAAAAGTAAGGAAACAAAATGATAAGCAAAGGGACTTCGGGCTGACATCAGCCTTACTTCAATGCGTTGTAAATTGGTACACGATGCACAGTTTCTGGTACTTTTTCGCCCTACCTACCTCTAACTGTATCCTTAACACATTACCTCTAAGGACGCCATTCCCAAATTTGGAAGATGGCATATAGAGGATACATTACAGTTTAGGAGACAGATAGCCCATGATAGTTCAAGGGTGATGCCAGAATAGCTTGGCGCCTGTAGGGCGCCAAGCTATTCTGGCACCACCCTTGAATTATCATGGGCGATCCCCATCCTTGAACTGTCATGGGCGATCCACATCCTGTTGTGGTGTAAGGGGTGGATGGGTGAGACATATCGCATTATTTTACGACACGTACAACTATATAATACAGTCAACACTAGGGATTCATCCTTTTGTTTATATGAAAGATGCCAAGAGGGAGCGAAGAAAAAAGCAGTTAACCACTTTGCTACCCCCCCCCCCATTGCCCCACTCCCCCCCCCCCCACCCCCCACCCCACCCTACCCCCCGCAAATGACCAAAACAAAAACAAAAACATATCCAGCACCGTGAACAAATAGCAACAACAAAAGCATTTAAGGTAGAAATAGGTTGGGACGCAGCATATAATTACTATGTTCTAAGGAGTTGTTACCAAAGGTGTTATTTTACGTACTAGGAAAAAAGTGGTCAAAAATGACAGGTATGTGTCTTGAAGGGCAGAAAGTTTCACTTGTCATTAAAGACCATCATTTTGGTGGTTATAGTCACTTGAATCAATCGTTATTAAATACCCTCGTTTAGGCGACGACAGCCACCAAGCAGATGGTCTATGATGACAGGTGAGCTCTTGTAAAGATGGTCGCTTAAAACAGGTTCCGACGTATGAACATGACGCAGACCACAAAACAAAGATTCGCCTGAGTGTTCACACAGAAACAAGACAAGGTTTAACTCTCTGGCTGTCGGTAGCGCTTGTTGTCGCGATGATTCCTGCAGGAATCATCGCGACAAACACGCTATCAACAGACATCTGGTTGAAGGCATAGATTCTCATGATCCCGCTCTGCAGCTTGCGGGGGCTTATGAGGATCTATTCATACCTATCGTCTGTTCCATACCCAACGGTGTTCCCACTGCGGAGAAGGTCGCCGAGAGTTTAAACTACGCCTGAAGCCAACCAGCCAGCGACGGAAGTGCATGCAACTCAACGTTTCAGAAAAATGCAGGAACTGAATTGCTCCAGGAATCATTTGTTTTCAAGTGTGTGCTGTCCCGTGATTTTTGGACCTAATGCAATGGGCCTAAGGTACAAAATCACATATCAGACTGGCACGCGGCCGTTAGGTTCTAGATCATAAAACAGCACACGTTTACTGTCGATTTCCTGCAAATCTGCACCTAAAAATGTCTTGGCCTAGTTTCTTATATTATGGACGCCACAAAACCTGGACTTCAAACGCGTGTATTGGTTTCCAATACTGACAGCAACAAAACCAAATTAGAAATGTCTGTTTATCTGTATGTTTTACGACCGAAGCTCACAAGTGCATCTCATTTCTACAGAAATATTTTTAACGTACAAAACTATCGATGCCGATTTTGATGTCGTCGTGCACAAAGGGATTTCACACAAAAGACCCTCAGGCCGAAGTCAGCCGCAGTTGGCCCGCGCACTGGCGTGCGTGGGTCAACTGCGGCCAACTTCGGCCCGATGGCCTCTCACGCCCTGGGCAGATCCAGACCAAAAGAGTGACCGCTCAGTGTTGAAAGTGAAAGGTAATATAACCAGAACAATCTGATTATTAATTTCTGTGGAAAACAAATCAGAAGGCAAACAACCACTTGATTCCTCATCGCCGCTTACAACTGGGCTTCGAAATGTCTCCGCTGGTTTCCATATCGACGACCTAAGCTGGGTTGACAAGATCTAATGGTTTTTGTATCGACCACACATTGTGACTTCAAAACATCTACTAGTTGTCGACGCAAAAATCAGGACTAACAATATATCACAAAATCTACTGTTTTCGTTATATCGACAACACGTTGTGACTTCAAAAGATATGCCAGTTGTAAACGCAGAAAGCTGGGCTATCTACTGGTGTTCGGTGCTGGATGTTTCCAGGCACAAAAGTGAACTTGTTTCCAGATGCACACTCAAACTGGACTTCAACGCGTTTCTGCTGATGTCCATACTGACATGACGAATAAAGTGGACATGAAAAGATCTACTGGCTTTCAAAACCCGGACTTCTTAACGAAAAGCGTCAGAGTGGGTGAGTACAATTTTAATCTTTTTATTTCTCATATTTTTTTGGATCATCGGCTATGTGTTGTTATATGGCAGTTCTGACCGTGTTGTTGCGTGTTCTCGCGTGTTTGTATTAGCTTATTGAAGATGCCGCGCATCCGGATGCGGCTTGCCGCGAATGAGTTAACCCCGTCACTGCTCCTGGCGATACCGTTCGACGGAATAGACGCGTAACTACGTCACTACCTAACTACACATGTACGTCACTACCTAACTACGTAACTATGTCACTACCTAACTACGTAACTACGCGTCTTTTGCGCCGAACGGAATCGTCAGTAGCAGTCAGTGGGTGAACTCTCTTCGTGTAATATTTTAGAGTCTATGAATGACATTTAAGTCGCAGAAAACATCTCTTAAAGGTAATGTCTGATTACCTAGCCGTCTGAAGACGTGCAGAGCTGACCAGTCTCTAAGATCGCCTGCACTCCGGAACAAGTGCAAGATTAAATGTGAAATATTTACATGCATGTCGCGTATGTGGATTTCCTAATTTGCGCTGAAGGCTTTGCCGTTTTTGAGAATTGTGCAACATGAAAGAGAGCAACCATGAATGGCAAATGAGGAGAGAGAGGGAGAGAGAGAGAGAGAGAGAGAGAGAGAGAGAGAGAGAGAGAGAGAGAGAGAGAGAGAGACAGATGGCGAGACAGAGACGGAGAGAGAGAGAGAGAGAGAGAGAGAGAGAGAGAGAGAGAGAGATAGAGGCTGACAGATGGCGAGACAGAGACGGAGAGAGAGAGAGAGAGAGAGAGAGAGAGAGAGAGAGAGATAGAGAGAGAGAGAGAGAGAGAGAGATAGAGAGAGAGAGAGATGAAGTCATGGAGAGAGAGACAGACAGACAGAGACAAAGAGTACAATTTACAACCGGAAATTACAACCGGGAAGGTGGTTGTAAAACGCAATCACGTAATATTACATCAACGTACAAGAAACGCACTTAAGTTGACGGAATTACATATAAAGCACGTATTTACATGTGACACAAAGTTCAAAGCAAATCCATCTACTTCCTTAATTTAAGGCAACCTGAAATATACATAGGGAATTTAAAGACCAGTTTACCTATAGGTTTTCACACAGCAGCTGAACTTTGAAATCGGAAATCTGTAGTAAAACAGCAGAATGTCAGCCCGAGGACCTTTGCTTGCTGGGGAGATAGAGAGACGTAGCCCCTGCGGCAAAACCCTGCCAAAACTGATTACTCCATGGCAGTACTGCTTCGTACACGGCCAGCCCCCTCGTTTCTTCTACTCAATTTCCAAATGTCTGCATATCATTCTGCAATCGGAGAAAGGCATAGATTCACACGAGGCCATGCAACTGCAGGACCTCATGCGAATCTCTGCCTCTCGCCTATCATTCTCAGCGCCAAGGCTGCCTCGGCCTGAGGGTGTTAATCGGAGTTAAGCTCATCACTATACTCAATTTCCAAGTGTTTGCAATAACACCCTCTATTCACAGGCTGCCTTAGGAAATAAAGTACGATCGAATTACGTGTTTGTCCAAGTCACTATTTGAAAAAGATACGGCACCGCAGAACGGAGCAACGACCTTGCTCCATGGACCAAATTCACGCGTACAAATAAGTTATTATCATCCAAGTTGAGGCTTTTCTGAGGATCAAATTCACGCGTTCACATTACTACAGTTGAGGCTTGTTCAGAGGACGACACTCAGGCATACGAATTTTTATCGAAGTTGATGCACGTATAAAAATTATTATATATCGAAGTTGAGGCTTGTTCGGAGGACCAAATTTACTCGTACAGATTTTTATAGAAGTTGATCCTTGTTCGGAGGACCGAATTCACGTATAAACGTTATCATATATGTAAACTGAGACTTGTTCGGAGGACAAAATTCACGCGTACATATTATTACATACAGAAGTTTAGGTTTTGTTCGGATTAACAAATTTACGCGTACTGTTTATTAATATCCAAACTTAGGCTTGCCAGAGGCCGATTTATCCGGGTTGGTACTTGAGAAAATACGTACACTGTAGAAAGACCAAGCGATGATCCATGGTTCCATGGACCGACTGCACGAATACAGTTTGGCTTTATTCAAACTGAGGACACCTGTTTATAAAGTTCGTGTTTGTCGAAGTCAGTAGTGAAGTTTCGTTTTCAAAAAAGCGACTCCCAGCAACGAACGCGAGCGAAGTCATCATCATGGCGGATAAGTAGCATAAGTATAGACAACACCCTAAACGTCTAAAAGAGGCATAGATCCTCATAAGCCCGGAGGGCTCATGATGATCTATGCCTATTGGAGATGTCTCGAGTGTTGTCTGTAATTTCCTGATTTCGCTCTCGTTCGTTGTTGGGAATCGTTCTTCGCAAACGAAACCTCACTAGAACTTGAAAGATACACCGCAGCCATGGAGCAAGGACGGACTGTGAGTGCGAGGGAGACAACCTGAGTGGGACGGACCCAGTAGCAATAGCCAACGGGCCGATGTCAGCGGCAGTCAGCCCGCGCACAACCGTGAGCCCGCGCACAACCGTGAGCCCGCGCACAACCGTGAGCCCGCGCACAACCGTCAGCCCGCGCACAACCGTGAGCCCGCGCACAACCGTCAGCCCGCGCACATTCGGACCATATTCAAGCGTTCAGTATGTTATAATCCAAAACGAGTTTCGCCAGCGCGTCTGTCCAGGACTGAAACATGCACCGCGAGAATGGATCAAAGACCGAGGATCTATGGACCAAATTCACATGTACTGTTTATTATTTACCTACAGCCGCAAGGTCCAAATTCACGCACCAGCACAAACATTTAACTCACTCGAGACGTGCCGCCTCCGGATACGCGGCATAAGCCGCGTATCCGGAGGCGTGCGCGCGTCTCCAATGAGTAAAGAGCGAATCAGCACGCACAGAACACGAATTTAAAAGGGGAAAAAGTACCATTATTTTGTTCAGAAAAATCCTTTCTCAAACTGTTACGACAAGAAATACTGTTGATCTACTTCTACCTTCTTCTGGACGGGAATACTATTGTTGGGTTGTTTTGTTGTTTGTTTGGGGGTTTTTTTGGTGGTTTTTTTTTTTTTTTTTTTTTTTTTTTTTTTTTTTGGGGGGGGGGGTTGTTTTTTTGTTAGTGCGCTCTAAAGTCATAGGTTCGGTTTGAGAACTGGAAATAAAATGAAGACTTCAATCTGTCCTCTGCCATTTTCGGTATCAGGGCAGTGTACACAGTCAGAGTGGCGACGATCAGGCGATAAATGCAAGGACAAGGCTAGTGATTATTGCAGACATCATCTGCTGAACGGGCTTCTGTGCCCGTTTGTTGTTCTCTCTCTCTCTCTCTCTCTCTCTCTCTCTCTCTCTCTCTCTCTCTCTCTCTCTCTCTCTCTCTCTCTCTCTCTCTCTCTCTCTCTCTCTCTCTCTCTCTCTCTCTCTCTCTCTCCTCTCTCTCTCTCTCTCTCTCTCTCTCTCTCTCTCTCTCTCTCTCTCTCTCTCTCTCTCTCTCTCTCTCTCTCTCTCTCTCTCTCTCTCTCTCTCTCTCTCTCTTTGCGCTGCCGTGATGCACTTTCAAATCCACACACCCCTTCCTGTAAAGAAAGCAACGAGTTTTCTCCCCAATTTTGGATAATTGCGTGGTGGTGCTGGCCGCTAGACATATATTTTTGTAACCGGCGCGCCAAGGTGGAAGGACAAACATTTCAGCAGTGCTCGAGCTATTCACTCCAAGCAGCATGTTAGAAAATGTTTCTCCCTCGGACGAGAAAAAAAACCCACTAAAACCCTTGGGCTGTCTGTAGCGCTTTTTGTCGCGATGATACCCGAAGAAATCACTGATCGCGACAAAAAGCGCTACCGACAGCCAAAGGGTTAACAATCTGTGAGAGAAACTTTCAACAGGAAGAAACACTGATTGCCATGTGCAGTTTGACGGGGATCCCGAAGATGAGTGGTTCTTGGTAGCAAAATAGGTTATTTACATTTATAAAGTTTTAGGACCAGTGTTTTAATAGGTCATCTCTAAAGCCATCTTCAGCATCGTTGTATATGTGTTTATCTCTTTTCCTCTCTCTTTAACGACGTCTCATCATTACCATCACATTCTTTCTCTCTTGAGACTGTTAGATCTATATACACTTTGTATATGTAAAAGGTCTCCAATACATGTCCACATTTTGAAAATCAAATTGTTTTAGAAGGTTGTTTTTTTGTACAATAAGGGACCTACGTTGCCGCGAGATCTTTACTTGCTAGTTGCACGGCATTAGAAGAGAAATAAATAAAGAAAGAATGAATGAATAAATAAACAAAATAATTAAACAAAGAACCAAAAACAAACAAACTAACCATAATTACAACTCTCTCTCTCTCTCTCTCTCTCTCTCTCTCTCTCTCTCTCTCTCTCTCTCTCTCTCTCTCTCTCTCTCTCTCTCTCTCTCGTGCGTGCGTGCGTGCGTGTGTCAGTGTGTGTGTGTGTATCTGTCTGTGTGTGTGGTTTGTGTGTGTGTATCTGTGTCCGTCTGTGTGTGTGTGTGTATGTGTGTGTGTGTGTGTGTGTGTGTGTGTGTGTGTGTGTGTGTGTGTGTGTGTGTGTGTGTGTGTGTGTGTGTGTGTGTGTACTCCCCCTCTCCGGCACTCTGTACATTGCCTGCAGCCAAGCCGCGATCTTTTGACGTAAAAAATCCCCACCCATCGTGCACAATATCCTCGGGCCGACATCAGACGCAGTTGACCCGCGCCCGGCCGGAGGACCTTCAGCAAACTGGGTTTCCTTTTTTTGTCCTCTCTCTCCAGTGCCTGTGACTTAACCCATTCAGCCCTGACTCACTACAGCAGGAGATGGGTCGACCATGATAATTCAAGGGTAGTGCCAGATTACCTTGGCGTCATGGTCGATCCATCTCCTGCAATTGGTGCATAATCGTTAGATGACGCCTGCAAAATTTGGAAAATAAGTGCGTCGGGCTGAATGAGTTAAAGGCGCCGGTACAAACCCCCTCGTGCATCCAGTTGACGTCAAAGGACACAGCAATTCATGTAACAATACCATTGATCATGCCTGCAGGCCGTCCCAACACCCAAACCCTTTCTGCTTTCCTTTTGTTACCGTCCTTTGACATTTGCAGATTTTGTTTCTTGGCCACTCTTCCCCTGTACATTTTTATTTATTTATTTTAATTTTAATTTTTGAATTAAATTTTAAATTTTAAATTTTATTTTATTTTTTTTTTTTTTTGTTTATTTTTTTTATTTTATTTTTTTTTTTTTTGTTTGGGGGGGGGGGGGGGGTCGATCTTTGAATGCATTCATAAACTTTAAAGTTAAACCCAGATGTTTTGTATTTTTCAGTTTGAGGATTTTCCACTGTGTCGACAATAAAGTGTGTTGTTAGATTGTGCTGCGTTGCGGTGCGGTGCGGTGCGGCGTGCGGTGTGCGGTGTGCTGTGCTGTATTGTAAATGGTGCATGCCTGTGCCAGCAAAGTTGTAGATTCGTACATGATGAGTCTGTGCAGCCTGTCCGACACCGTTTTGATTTATTTATCTTCTTGGGGGTGGGGGTGGGGTGGGGGCGGGGGTGCGGGCTGGGGTGCAGCGATCTTCATATTATGCAGTATGATATAAACCTAGATGACTTCGTTATTAATAAGGATACAAATGGGGCGTTGACTATTCGCATGAAGCCCCTGCAGATTTGGATTATGACAATCAGTGCTTCTTTAGTGCAGCTGGCAGAATTTGGGCGAGTGTCCGCAGGGGCCTATGTGAATATCAATGTCTCTGTGTATGGAAGGCCTGACTTTAGGGGCTGTATGCATGAACGCCCCTCTCGTATCTGTTGTCCTACTGATCAATACTCTTCTACTATATCGTCTTTTTCGAGAAAGTGTGGAGGGTGCCGAAGTGTGTGTGTGTGGGGAGGGGGGGGGGAGGGGGGAGGGGAGGGAGGAGGAAGGGATGGTACGGGTGAGAAAGTGATGCCAGTTCATTTTTTAAAAAAGTCAACTTACGTGCGTCCAATGGCAGTGAAGCAGTTAACCTCTTCCCTGCCACTGTACAAACATTCTTGTTTCTAAAATCTTTGTTCATTCAACGACCAAAAGCCAAAACCGTCCGAGAAACATGCATACAAATTGGTCTCGGCAAGAGGCATAGATTCTCATGAGCCCCCGCAGTCGCGGGGGCTCATGAGGATCTATGTCTCTTGCAGCTGGATTGTGTTCACCTTTTCCCGGCAGCGGAGTGGTTAATAAAAGGTGCTTTCAGTCAGCAAATATTCAGACCAAAAACGAGACAGCCAAAAGTAGTAAATACGACAGGAATAACCGACAGAAAAAAGAGACACGCTTTGAGAGGACGAGGCGGATATTTTTTTTTTTTTTTAATGCAAATGTAATAATAGTGGGTAGGTTTCAGTAAGATATCGAACACCAGTCGTTAGTCTGTTGAACCGAACTGTGATGGTCAAACTGAAGTTACTTGATTTATCATTTCCGGCAAATCAGTCCCAGTTATTGCACGGGTCAGCGTTGTTAGGAAATCGCCGGTTTTCCTACGTGACTGGACATATGTGACTGGACATCAATGTCCTTTCTCCGCTACTAGTGAGGCTTCGTTTGCAACGAACGACTACCAACAACAAACGAGAGCGACAAATCGCGGTTGACAACTAACATGCACCATACGCGTAGAGAACACTCCAAACATCTCTCGTAATGTATTTTCACTATTTGTGTTACGTGAGTCATTGTCTAAAGCGTGCGCATGCGTGTGCGAGTTGTGAGTGCGCGCTTAGAGTTATAATTATTATAAGATAAGCGCATTATAAATACCGTAATTATTATTATTTTAGAGGCATAGATCCTCAAGAGCACTCCGGGTTTGTATTGTGCGCAGAGAACAATCCAAGAGTAGAGAACACTCCAACATCTCTAATAAACGTAGAGAACACTCCAAACATCTCCAAGAGGCATAGATCCTCATGAGCCCTCCGGGATCATGAGGATCTATGCCTCTGGGAGATGTTTGGAGTGCTGTCTATGCTTATGGCCGGAGATACTGGCATCATGACTTCGCTCTCATTCGTTGTCAGGAGTCGTTCGTCGCAAACACAACCTCACTATTGTCTAGGCCGGCGCTGGATGTGTCGGGAACCAGCCAAAAACAAACATAACACGGCCTTGGCATCCACCCCCGGCACTGCACCACGCAAAATTTTCTGAAGTGCTACATCTCCAAATTACTGTGTCCACTATGAATGGGGCCGGCTGGCCCGGCCCGTTTTTTTTTTTTTTTTTTTTTTTTTTTTTTTTTTTTTCTTCTTCTTCTGGTTTCCTTTTCGGCGCAATCATGATCAAGAACGCCTGATGACCTTAAGCATCTAAAGGGCAACAGATGCAAATGATATCAGCGAGAGATAGAGAGCTGGGGCAAAGTAGGATCTATGCTTCATGCAATTTTGCAAATATCGGTATCGACCTATCCCGATCTACGTCATCACTTTGTGCGTTGCCGCCCCTGGAGGGCAAGCTGGCGGGTGATGCAATTTCCTAGCAAGGTTGAAAGTGTGTCACGTAAGCCTATTTATTCGCATTTTTCTCACCATGACGAACGATTGCTGTGTCAAGCATTGTTCGAAACGAAGTACTAGGGATCTTGGGATCTCTTACCATAGAATTCCGACAGTTATATTCAATAAGGGCTCCAAAATACGCGAGTTGACAGCCAAGAGGAGAAGGCTTTGGATCGCCCAAATCAATCGAAAGAAGATCACGGACAAAACAGTGAAACCATGGACCCGTGTGTGTTCACGCCACTTTGTGAAAGGTAAGCATTTTCAAAAATTGTTCAATGGTTCACATGCATTTTGTTATTGGTCTTCCTAGGCCATTGCGAAGTTGCAGCTGCCCACTTTCAGTGACAACCTGGCAGTAGTGAAATCTGCCATTTTTGAGCAGATTGGAGTGTTGGAGGGCATTTAGATGACTTTTGTTCTGTTCTCACATTTCATAGAATGTGAGATTAGGCTTCTTGGTGCAAAGACTGGGACTATATTTATTTGTTTTTTCCAACTTCATGTGTACTTGAAGAAAAAAAACATAAACACAAAACACCTGTGGAGGGATACTGTATGATACCCTTCTTCCAGAATCACAGGAAAGACTGGAGTGCTTGTTTTGTTTATCATGCAAATCAATATTGTAGTGTAGTTATTACATTTTCACTTGATTTTGATAACAGGAAAACCTGCTGAGTCCTACCAGTTATTACATTTTCACTTGATCTTGATGACAGGAAAACCTGCTGAGTTCTACCAAGATGATGCGCCCAACTGGATCCCAACTTTGCACCTTGGCTACAAAACTAAATGTGCATCTACTGATGTGGACCGGTTTGAAAGGAAACAGAAGAGAGAGCAACGGAAACAAGGAAATGCCCACAGCGGTATGCACTGAGTATTTACTTTATAAAACATTTCATAGTTTATCTTCAAGAATAAAGAATATTCTGTTTTTGAAACAATTCCGCCTTTCGGAAATGCAATTTTCAACTTTTGTAAATCTGGCATTGTCATGTATGATGTCACCACCTTCGTGTTTAGATATTTGATGTGGTCCAGGAAATTATGCTTTTTGAAGGTAATGCATTTGTCAGTAAGTGCACAGGAATGCAGTTTTCCAGGGAAGCATGCTCCCCAGATCCAGTGTCAATTTGTTTTCCCACCACAACCTGTTCCCACTCCTTAATCATTATGAATCTTAATTCATCAGTATTAAACAACAGTTAAATAAACTGTCTTCGGTTTTCATTTTGGGTAATTTGAAAAAGGCCACATCTTATCTTAGTAATAGATGGGAGGAACGCCAATTGCCAAAAATAAGCATTTACTCGGTTAAAACAATAATTTTAAAAAGCGAAACATTTCAAAACCGTATGATCACCTAAAAATAGAATGTACTTGAAGTAAAGAAAATGCCATGTGCATGTTATGGTTCTTATTTGTGCAGTTCATGCTGAGGAAGGTGTGGACACCACAGACAGAGACGCATCTGTGGGTGATGTTGGAGGGGACGCTGATTTTGAACTGGGTGAAGAGGCTGATGATTTGAAACGAACTGCGGAGCAGGAAGTTCAGACTGACTTTACCATCTCCTACCTGGAAGCCATGGAGTCTGAGCTACAGATAATAAGAACAGAAAACCTCACTCTTCGCATGAAACTGAATGCCAGCACCATGTCAGATGACTTTTTTTTAAAAGAAGATGGGTCTAGAGATGACGAGAAGGTTAAATATTACACAGGCCTACCATCTTTTTTGACTCTTGCTGCTTTGGTGTCATTCCTCATGCCTCACATTACTAGTGGGCCCAGATCAATCACAAGCAAATTTCAAGAAGTGTTAATTGTCCTCACTCGTCTGAGGTTGAATCTGCCTGTACAGGTCGTTGCTGATTTGTTTCGCATTTCTGACACATCAGTGTCACGCATATTTCTCAAGGTGCTGGATGTCATGTATACCAGGTTGGGGCCACTTATCTTGTGGCCGGACAGAGAAAGTCTGAGAAGAACCATGCCACTCGATTTCAAACAGGATTTTGGCAACAAAGTTACTGTGATCATAGACTGTTTTGAGATTTTCATTGAGACTCCTTCAAATCTGCTTGCCAGGGCACAAACATGGTCCAGCTACAAGCATCACAACACCATAAAGTACCTCATTGGCATAACGCCACAAGGAGTTGTGTCATTCATTTCTGAAGGTTGGGGCGGGAGAGCCAGTGACAAATGGGTAACTGAGAATAGCACATTTTTGGACAATCTCCTGCCAGGTGACCTTGTTTTGGCTGATCGTGGGTTTAATATCCATGATAGTGTTGGACTGATGTGTGCTGAAGTTAAGATACCAGCTTTTACCAAAGGTAAAAAGCAACTATCTGCTTTTGATGTAGAATCAACACGCAAAATAGCACATGTCAGGATTCATGTTGAAAGGGTGATTGGTAACATTATTCAAAAATATGCCATTATTGATTCTACAATTCCAATCACTATGTTGACTTGTGCTGAAGGTGCAAATGTGACCACGTTGGACCAAATTGTCACAGTGTGCTGTGCTCTGGTGAATATTTGTCCATCTGTTGTTCCTTTTGATTAGAGATGGGGTGAGAGAAACTTCCATCTAGGTAGTGTTGTTCACAGTAACTTTGAAGTGATGTGAAGCTTTCAAAAGTATTGTTTTATGTGGTGTGTTATTTCTCACATGAATGTTCTTCTTGTAAAGCGATCTTCATTGGAAATTAAATTGTGGTGTTGTAACAATAAGTCTGGTGACAACATTATTGTGCATTCTGTCCATGCAAATGTTTGTGTAGAACTTTGTTACCTCTCTCTCTCTCTCTCTCAAGCAAGAATGGTGTTAAAGTGAAGAATGGGAGTAGTTTAAAGTGGCTTTTACATACGCATCAACATATAAACAAACAAAATAGATACATGAAACTAGTTTAATTGTTTAACCAAAATCAAACGGCATGATTCAGTCTTTAGATTTTCTTTCACACACAAAGAAATATCTGACTGAAATAACTCGAGTACGAAGAAGTTTCAAATTCATTCATGAACGATTTACATATTTCATACACTGATACTAGTGATACACACAAGATGTCTTTAGTTTTTAAAAAAGCAATAACTGACGAAGACCAAGTTCTACACAAGCATGTTTCTATAACACTCAAATAGTGTGCATAATTACAAAAACTGCCAGCACAGATACTTTCCATTATTATTAAAGTCACATTAAATGTATTTCGTCAACACAGCTTTCTTTCAAAAGTCAAATGCAACTTTAATAAAGGCAGTCTTGGCATTGTGCAACACATGGAGTAAACAGGCAAATATGATGAAAATGAAAAAAAAAATCCTGTCACAATTTGATTATGCATTTTCCTGTGTTGACGACAAAATTCTACAAAGCTTGTGGTAAAAGAGCAAGACCGGTCCCACCCAGGTATGCATACGGTCACTCTGGTCCCGACGCCTCAAAATGTCCGAGCAGAAGAATGTGAAGCACTCGGGGGCGTTTCGATCGGTATTCGTAGTTAGTAACTACAGGCTCCGATTTACTCATCAGGGAACCGGCCTACAATTCTCAGTCCATTTCTTGGTGTCTTCCTCCCAGTGTGTCGCATTTAAATCCTTACATAAGGACATGTTATCCGTGTAGTCCATGCATGTAACTGTAATCCAGTATGGTCGCTTTCAAACCCTTGCAGTATTCCTGACGCGGTGTTATAGATGTCTAGTATGAACGCTTTCAAATCCTTGCAGTATTCCTGATGCGGTGTTATTGATGTCAAGTATGATTGCTTCAAATCCTTGCAGGGTCCAGTCTTGTGTCGGGATCCGATTGTATCGCTGCGTCTTCTGTTCCCTCGGCGCTTGTGCCTGTCCGTTCCAAGGTCATTTCCTGCTCCGCGGGGCTTAGCCGCGATAAGACACAAGGAACCGCTGGGCGGAGTTTGCGTGTATCGACGTGGGAGTCATATTCTTTGTTTATTAATCCGTCCGTTTTGACGGATCAACCCCAGACTGAGTGTCGTTGTTGTTGTTGTTGATTCTCCGTGTATTCGTGTTTGTAGACGATGCCGGTTGTTTGTGCGGCTGTGTTGCCTTCCATACGACAGACTAGTGTTTCTAGTATTGTCCTCTGTGTAGGTGGTACGCAGTGTTGCCGTGGTACATATCTCACGGTTGATGCTTTAAAATCAGCTTATTGTTGTAGCTGTTGCTGCTGTTTTGGTGTGGCTGTCGTTTCGTTGATTGCCGTTGTTGCCGTTGGCTTGTTGGGCCGCCTGAATTGTATACCGTTTTGGTGGTAGGTGCCGGGTTTTGTCGTTGTAGAAGGGCCTTCAATTCTTCGAGTGCTTCACAGAATAGTTGGCCTCGCTTGTTGCGAGCGTTCCAGTCCTCCTTTCACTTTTGTGCGCTTTTAGAACGAGTTCTTTGTGACCAGTGTTGCCTGGTGTTGTAGTGAGGAGTGAGATTAAAGTTGGTGCTGCGTAGTTTTGTGGTCGGTGTGAAGTAGACAATGTCCGTTTCCTCTATTCTTAGTCCGTGTTGTAGACACAGTGGCTTGCCTTTCTCGTTGGCGGGAGGTAAGTCTTTTAGCAAACAGTATGACGTCTGTTTACTTAATAATGGTATCTCGACCGACCCTATTTTTGGCCCAACCCAGTTAACTTTTTCTTTCCATTTTGAAGAAAAAGGTCCAGAAATGAAAAATCAGCCGCCAAAATGTAATATTTGCACCAAATCGGGTGAGGTCAACGGAAAAAAAGAGGCCAACCTACCTACAACCTACCCTATTAATGTTTTTTTGGTGATGTTTTTGTTATTTACTGTAAACACTTCTTTTTTAGGCCTAATACTACCATCTAAAGTAGTCAACACCATAAATTTGACTAAAGAACATGATCAAACTATGACGGCTGATTTCTCACCACTTTGGGTTTAGATTTGCCTGTGCGTCTAAACTCGGGCAACTGCCTACAGTCTGGACAGTACCATTGGCCTTTTGGTGCGCTTTTGACCCCAACACAGAAGAAATGGAACCACTCAAGCTTGCAATTCTCATTGTCGCATGCAACCATTGCATCCTCTTCTTCACCTCTCTGACAGTAGCAAAAGAGTTTGACAGGGCTGCCAGAACCTGTCAGTTGTTCTGCACTCTTCTTGTTTGGCGACAGAGGCAGAGGACATGCTGACTGTGGGTTGGTGGCTGACTGTGGGTTGGTGGCTGTCGGTGGTTGTGACCTTGCACGTGAAAACACTTTCCCCACAAGTTCTGGCAAGATTGCCACCTGGTACACATGGGCAAGCTTTTCCAGGGCATCTTGTACAAACTCTGGGTTATATTCCACCCTGACTACTGCTAAATCCTTGGGAGTCCACACCACAAAGTCACAAAACTCAGTCTTGGTGACAAACATCTGAAGTTGTACTTGTGTGTAGTATTCATGTTTCTCCTTTAGCCTCAGTTCACTGTCCCTGTTCTCCAAATAGAATTTTGGATCTGCCACACATTCTGCGATGGTACAGGAGGCTTTGGACGAGGGGCATTTCACCTCAACGCATCCCCGGCTACAGCAGCTGCAGTAGCGCACACCGTCTGGTGACGCACCCAAGAAGGGAAACTGAGCATGAATAAAAAGTCCACACTTATCCAGTTGAAAATGCATATGCTGTTTTGAAGCTATTTCTTCATATTCGGACAAGGCATTGTGTTCTTTTTCAATGCCCCATTGCATAGAAGCGGTCTCTTTTCTTGAGCCCTTGGGTCGACAGATCAGGCTGATAAGACTCATTGAAGGAGCTGCTGGATTGGTGTGGAGTGCTTGGTGTGCCCGTGATGCAGTAATCCGCCCAGTCCTGAGTCTGGCCCAGATCTTCGAATTCCTTTGCTCTCTGGTTTCCCTTTCAGCGATGATACATTGCTCCTCAGTCACAGAGATATCCACATTTTCACAATGCTGCAAAACTTCACTGTAAGTCCTCTGAATCTGTTCTTCATCTTCTAGATCTCCCAGAAATTTTGGCAGTCTGACTGTTGCTCGTTGATCTTTGTAGTCCGTCGCATACTCTGGAACAAGGGACAATATAGCCGGTTTCACACCAGTCTTCGAGAAGTGAATTGCATCAAAGAATGAATGCAATTCATCCTGTGTTGGAGCAGCCACATCTGATGGTTTTCTCTTTGCTTTAACTGAAGTCAAGGTTCCATTGATAAGGCCATCCAATCGACGCTTCTTTGTTGCAGCTGATGTGAAGTCAATGTCAGCAGCCTTGCTGTAGACGACATCCTTTGTTGGGGGAACCACCCAGCCAGCAGGCACCTGCAATTCAATGTTTAGTATGTAGATACAAATTTGGTCTAAAAATTGTCATTAAATGTATGGTATCCAAAAGACCCAATGAACATTTTTATTTGGCGTTGACCCTACTCCTTTCTTTAGTTTGAAGAGAAAAAAAATAAACAAGAATGAAAAATAAATAGCCAAAAATTAACATTATAACTGAATCCTGCATTGTCGTCGGAAAAAAAGAGATAAACTGTCAGGCATATTTCTTTTCCTGACGTCACCACAAACAGAATTTGTTCCTTTTTTATTTTTACTTTTGGGCTTTTTAATGATAAATGTTTAAAAAAGGGACCAGCTCAAAAGTTCTTGAACTATAAAATCTGTACAGAATTTGGTCCAAATAATTCTAGTTAAAGTTAATGGTTTTTTATTTCTGTAATGCTTCACTGTTCACCTGAATCAATGTGCAAACTCTTAAAAAAGAAAAGAAAATACTGAACACAGAACAGTATGTTCTGTAACTTGATGAAAGCAACCAACAGCATGCACGGTCAATAAATTTCTTTCTTGCAGACATTTGCTGTTATCAGGTGTACTGCAATTTCTGCTAAAAATTCCCAAATTAACACAACAGCTACAAAACTCACCTGTGTTGGTGTCTTGCTGTCGCGAATTCGAACAGATGCATCTACAGTGAACAGCACTGCCGCAATATGGCTACAAGAC
This sequence comes from Semisulcospira habei, assembly GCA_036245525.1. Classification (NCBI taxonomy): domain Eukaryota; kingdom Metazoa; phylum Mollusca; class Gastropoda; family Semisulcospiridae; genus Semisulcospira; species Semisulcospira habei. The sequence goes on along the minus strand of BTPG01000002.1, from coordinate 201,834,214 downwards.
TCCGCAATCCCTGCCATACAGTTGCAGTGTGCAGTGAGAACAGTCCCATCTTGCTCGATGATCACCCAGGGCTTCAACGGTTTCTCACACAGGCTCTGGGAATGGAACACCTGCACAGCAAAAACAACAATGTAAATAATACAGAATATAGTATTTGCATGTCGCTAACACTGTTGCACTCACAGCGAGTCACAGTGAAAAAAAAAAAAAAAAAAACTTTAGCGTCAGAACATTTACATTACAAACTGAATCAAATGGAGATGCCAAGCCCAAACCATGTCATCCAAAGAATCAAATAGAAACAAATAAATTGCCAATGCATACCTGATGTCCTCATAAACCTACTTCTCAGACTTGGAGTACACCCTTGGTCATTTGTGCTCAAATTTGTCAAAGTCAAAAGGAGAAATGCTTGAAAATGAATGTCAAACAAGATGGTATATAAAAACAGCGAACACTCACTTTATGAACACTTTTATTTAGTTTAAATCCCTTCTAATGATAATGTAAGATTTTACAGTAAGCTATGACAAAACCTGCTAAAGTGAAGATGGCACAATCCCATCCACAATGTGTGAAGTTGGCCTACTTTGTGAGTTTGTTATGCTTACCTCAGCAGTGATGATGGTGTTGTCACAGCCTCTGGGTTTGTGGGCAAACAGTTTCTTCACCCATCCTGATGTGTGTTGATTGTGTGCTCCAAGCTGTTTGTTTGCTTTAAAGGCTTTTCTTGTGTAGTAGCTGGTGCGATGAACCAAATATTCTGAAATGTCGTCTTGAGCAACCGGAGGTAGAAGTCCGACATCGTCACTCCACTGACAGTTTTCGTAGGGATCTAACCCGCCAACTGCTCGCAATTTCATCTCATAACGGTTTCTAGATACTGAATCTAGAGTATCTATATACTTTTCAGACGGTTTAACTCCAGGTTTGGACATTGTTTTTGCTACAGCCCCCACTCTGCTGAACATTCGTATAGAGTCTCCACACCGCTTTGCCCTCCAGCGTACTACGTCATCAGAAATGGGGTCGCGGAAAAGTACACAATCGGGAAACGTCCATTGCACGTCTGGTTTCAGTCTTCCATCGTAAACTGACGAAAAATTACATAACCTCCGTCTATTTAGAAGATCACAGATTATAATGGCCCAAGCAAGAGGTATAGATCCCCATGGTCCTCCACATTCTACAGGGGCCAATGAGGATCTGAGCCTCTTGGAGATAGAGTGTGGAGGCGAGAGGGGCGTTTGGTCAGTCTCGTATTTTGCCTGCGGCATCGCTCCGCATCAGAGGCAGGAAGATGATCCACGGCATATGTCTCAGTGTTATGGAGGTCGGCGCCCAGTCCTGCCCAGGGCTCAGTTGCACGAGTGACCTTAGTCCTGCGCCAGCCACTAAGCAAGGATCTCCGCTGCAGCGGAGCACCTTGCTTAGTGGCCTGCGCAGAGCTAAGAGATGCAACTGACCCCAGGGCAAAAAGTGGGAGGATAATACTGATGAGGATGAATTGATGGTGATGGTGATGGTGTGTGTGTGTGTGTGTGTGTGTGTGTGTGTGTGTGTGTGTGTGTGTGTGTGTGTGTGTGTGCCATGGTGTGTGTGTATGGTGTGTGGTGTGTGTGTGTGTTGTGTGTGGTGTGTGTGTTGTGTGTGGTGTGTGTGTGTGTGTGTGTGTGTGTGTGTGTGTGTGTGTGTGTGTGTGTGTGTGTGTGTGTGTGTGTGTGTGTGTGTGTGTGTAAAATACAAAGAAAATCCCAACTAAGAAAGACTCAGGCTTAGAAAGGACAAGTACAGCACAACGGATTAAATTTCCGGGTTTCAAAACAGACGTGTATCTCTCATCCAGCTCGCAGGGTATTTTCAGGGCTGGATTAACCCCTTCACTGCCGAGATAAATGGACACCACACTACTGCAAGAGGCATAGATCCTCATGAGCCCCCGCAATTGCGGGGGCTCATGAGGATCTATGCCTCTTGCTGAGAACACTTTGTATCCATTGTTCATGGGACTGCTGGAGCTCTTTTGCGTTGTAATTGCACAGACTTCAGACGTACAATGTACGTATAGAGGCAGGGAAGGGGTTAACTATGCGCGATTAACAACCTGCGATTTACACAGCAACAAAATGGATCTTTGCTGCAACCGACGAACATGAACAATGCTGAAGTTTAAGTGTGGCATAAAAAAAAATATCTTGTGTATCAGTGTTGAAATGACACATAGTAGCAGGGAAGTGTGGTCGTTTCAACTTTGAAATTAGAGTTTGACGTCAGGTATAGGCTTCTTTTTGTCACTAGTAATAGAAAGCAGTGTCCGCATCTTGTTTCTACAGTGATTTGAAGGAAATTCGTAGCAGCAACAGGTTACAGGATGGCTTTCTCCTGAATTATCGTATTGGTATGAGAGATAATGATCGGGTTTGCTAGCATCTGAAGCACATTTGTAACTTAGAGGCACCAGACATAAGCACGCCGCGGGGTCCACTTTGAAGGCCGTTTCGTCACATTTCAGCCGACAAAACTAATAAAGAGTGGGAATGAGGCATGTGGTGTAAACTAGTTAGACAATAGAGCTGTCGTGGATTACAAGGGGTAAACGTTTACTTCGTATGTTATGAGTGGTGGAGCCAGAATGCTTGGCGGAGCCGGAATGCTCGGTAAACTCGGAGGTTTTCATCGCATTCCGGGCTCCACCAGGCAGCATAATACTCGGTGAACAATTTTTCTGTAATCCATTCGATCCCGCATTGCCTAAGCACTATTTTCAGATGATGATGATTGTACATTGCTTAACGTCCCGACAGCAACAAGGCTTTCTCAGGACGTGCCTGCACTGCTTGTGAAAAAAAACAACTAAACAGAACATTGAATGTATGTCGCCAGCCGGTCCAAAACGTTAAATAAACCTACGCCATGGGGCCTAAATAAAGCTAAGACCATTTAGCAACACACATCCAATATCAAGAGCGCAGGCAGATGGGAGAGTTTTAAAAAAGACAAATACAGGTGAATGGACCAAGGGTAGACAGAAACACATGCCCCATAAAAGAAGGGAAAACCCACCCTGTGGGGCTGACCAGGGTGACCCTGGGAACTAAAAAGTAGTTAACCCCACCCAAGTCCCCCAGGGCAGACCCGGGTAGGGGACTCTTTTCAGAGAGTCCATGCTGTCTGTATGTCTACTGTGAACAAGGGTATTAACCCCTTCACTGCTGAGAAAACGTGAACGCGATCCAACTGCAAGAGACATAGACCCTCATGAGCCCCCGCGACAGCGGGGGCTCATGAGGATCTATGTCTCTTGCTGAGATCAATCTGTATCCCTATTTCCTTAGACGACTGGGGACTTTAGGGGTGGATGGAATAAAGAGAACAAAACAGAAAATACGTCAGCTGGCAGTGAAGAGTAAACAACTGAGTTGTACTTGTCCTTTCCAAAGCGTGTTTCTTCTTCTGTTAGGAATAGTGTGTGTGTGTGTGTGTGTGTGTGTGTGTGTGTGTGTGTGTGTGTGTGTGTGTGTGTGTGTGTGTGTGTGTGTGTGTGTACTACGTCTGCCGATGCTTTAGATTGCGAGAATTATGGTTGGTTCTAAAATTTTAAAATGATAGCTTTCCAGAGGACACGTATTACTTTTAGGCAAGCAGCCAGAAGGCCATATTGGAAAGGAAAAATAAATAAATAAATACAAAAACAACAACACGTATTGTAAGTTAGTTTGCCAGCCAGCCAGTCAGGCACTCCCTCTCCGTGAATTCAATTATGCAGATTTCCAATAATATAAACTTCAATTGATTAACCCCTTTGACTGACGGTAGCGGTTTTTTTGTCGATTTGATTCCTACATGAATCATCGAGACAAAAAGCGCTACCGACAGCCAGTGGGTTATATGATGGCCTTTTCCAACCAATCAGGGCAAAACCTGATGGCCTATTCCTCTCGCGCTACCTTTAAAATGGGTAGGTTCAACTTTGTATCCATGGTAGAACACGAGCCGGACAGCGAATCCGACGACAAATCTCTCTCTCTCTCTCTCTCTCTCTCTCTCTCTCTCTCTCTCTCTCTCTCTCTCTCTCTCTCTCTCTCTCTCTCTCTCTCTCTCTCTCTCTCTCTCTTCCCCCCCCCCCCCCCCCACCAACTGACGGTGGTATCTGACACGAACCGATCTGGCCGTGAATGGAAAATGCAGATTCCGGCCCTTGAATTCCATCTACAAGAGGCTTAGATTGTCATGCGCCCAAGTAGCTGGAGGGGTTATGCCTCTTGCTGAGCAGAACGTGTCCCATTTACTCACATATACTCCTTGACGGAGGAGTAATCGAGGTTAGTGCCTGCGACTAAACCAAAAATACACGATTCCGGGGACTCACTGATTTGCATGGGCGGGTGTCAAGTGCGCAATGCACCTTACAATGGGTATATTCGTTTGGTGAAGTGCCGTTTCTGGCGAGAATGTGTGTACATCATGTTAGTTAGTTAGTTTTTATAGTTTAACGCCGAGCAGGAGGCTAAGTCCATCTCGCGGCGGGATGGGTAAAAATCTGGCCAGCCAGACTAAAAGAAAGGTCATAAGATAAGCTGTAAATATATCTTAAAAATAAGCCAAGTTAAAACGTCACATGAGTCTTTAAAGAAAACTTCTACAGACTCTCAAAAAGGTCAAAATAATGAAATTCACATAGTCTATCAATGCTCAGATCTTGTTAAAAATATTTTTTTTTATATTCTCTCAGGAAACTGAAGATTTTGTCCGGGGGAACATCCCGGAACAAAACCTTCAAGGAGTCTGCTGTGAAGTGTTTATAGCTTGTGTCAATTAGATCGGCACAAGACAGCAAAAAGTGTTTAACAGAAACTTGAACTTCTCGTCGCAGGAGTAACAAGATAGACGCTCATCTTGTTTTAGTAAGAGTGCGTAACATACGTGTGCCCGATGTGTACATCATGCAGATTTTAGGGCTTGATAAGTACGACCCTCTCACGAGATCTTTGCTTCTTATATAACAATCGCTGACTGTAGATCACACCATACTTCAGTCAAAAGCTCTTCACCTGCCACCACCTCTTCTGGCGCCCTAACTTGCCCCTTGATCTCTGTCTGTCTTTGACCCCGGCCTAAACATGTCTGGACTATGGGCTGACGACAGCCTTAGCTGGCTCGGGGCACGGCCGTACGTGGGTCAGCTAATGCTGATGTCGACTAGATGACCTTTTCGGCTCACTGTGTCCTATAATAATAATAATAATAATCATAATCATCATAATAATAATAATAATATAAAATAATAATAATAATAATAATACAGTCCTGAAGGCATGTCAGTAGCAGACGTCGGTATGTCTATTTTTGAGAAACGCGAGATTTTCATTGTTATATAGATCTATACGTACATGTACATATTAGACACACTGGCTTTTGCCAAAATAATGAGGGAGACTTATTCAGGTGCTCACTGGCACGTACAATATCGCCTTCGTAGGCCTACTTGTGTGGCTGAGATCACACGCACACGCGCACACAACTTACGGCGCGCGCGCGCACACGCACACCACACACAAGAGACACACACACATACATACACACACACACACACGCACACACACACAAACACACACACACTGACACACACACACACACACACACACACACACACACACACACACACACACACACACACACACACACACCACGACGAAGAACAAACAATGTACAGCCGCTTCTGAAAACAAACAAATAAATAAATAAACAGTCCCAGCGGGCTGTATAACGTGAATGCTTGAATACTGGCTGACCGCCTACTTCAGCACAAGCTTGCACGTTCAGTTCGCACGAAGGCCAGAACGGCACAAACACTATTACGATCACTGAGAAGACGCGGCAGTTCACACACGTGTAATCTGGCATTTCAGGCGAGCTGTGCAGCTTCGCCACTTCAACGTACATGCGGATTGCTCACCAAACCAATACAGTTATTTTTGTAACACGGTTTTCGGGGGCACATGAGGGTTTATGTATCTTGCAGATGGAAAGCCTTTGTTTTGCTCCGGCAGTGAAGGCGTTAACCTTTTGGCTCTGGGGAACGCTTTTTGTCGCGATGATTCGGGCGCTAGGCCGAAGGCCAAAGTGGTAAAGAAATAACTGTTTTGGCTTGGTGATCAATCCTCATGTACGTTGAAGTGGCGAAGCTTCAGTACGCCTGAAATGATCTGTGCTCAGGTCGTACTGTCCCCCGTTCCTCACAACCGCCCGGGGTTAACCCATTCAGCCCTGACGCACTACAGCAGGAGATGGGTCGACCATGATAATTCAAGAGTAGTGCCAGATTAGCTTGGCGCCAAGCTAATCTGGCACTACCCTTGAATTATCATGGTCGATCCATCTCCTGCAACTGGTGCATAGCCATTAGATGACGCCTCCAAAATTTTGGAAATACGGCCTTCGGGCTGAATGAGTTAAACTACAAACGAACCAATCAATAAATCCACAACCTGGCAACTGACCAGAGCGGCATGGCGTCAGTCACTAATTATTGGGACTTTTTATAGTTTACCTTTTTGCCCGATCAAATAATGTTGGTGCGTGCAAGTTTGACATGTATCAAGTTTGGACATAACCTGTTAACAGTAGTGATCGATGAGAGACAGACAGACTGACGGTTAACACTTTTCATCCCGATACACCAACTGCTTGAAATAAATTTGAATATGATTGTTCAAGGGGGGGGGGGGTGCCAGAACAGTTGGCGCCAAGCTATTCTGGTACCACTCTTGAACTAAAACAGTTGGCCTATCTCCTAATCTGTAATGTAGCCTTCATCGGACGGTAAGCAAATTTTACTGAGTCAAGCTCAAGATGTAATGGGTTAACGCAACGGCTTGAGGAACAAGTCAATCCAAGTCAGGTCAAAGTGATTAGTTGTCCCATAGGGATAATTATCACAAAACTCCAAGTGTTTTAAAAACACATAAAATAATAGATTACGGTATAGATGGCTAGTGAAAACACGTAAGGAATGTGTATCACACATTGCAAATTTCACAAATATCACATAACGTGTAACACATAAGTATTCAACTATAGTCTTAGTTCACGATTTTTTCTTCGCGCGATCAGTTGAAACATACACACATTAAAACAACAACAAAACTAAAATAGTTGTAAAGAGGTGACCAGCAAGAGACAAAGACCCACATGAGCCCCCGCGACTGCGGGGGCGCATGTGGCCGGTCTATGTCTCTTGCACTCTATGCGGTTTATGCGGATCTTTGCCTGTTCCCAGTGCGCAAAGGACCCCGGGGCACATTGCGACCGACATCGGCCAGAAGGACCTTCGCAATCCATGCGGGTCTTCTCGATCTAGGCTGTTTGCCTCTTGCGGTCCAGTCAGTAATGTTCGACGTGCGCCGGCCTTAAAAGAGTTAATTTACATGAGTCTTAACGAGTAGAAGGGCAACATAACATGCAACAGGGAATACTGCAACGGGCCAGAATGGATCGACTTCTCTGTTCGCACTAGCTGACCTTTTGGAGTTTGAAAGGCACTTGACATCGGAAACCATTTAATTGTGAAGAGAGAAAAGGGTCAGGAAAACAAACGGCAGAATGACCCAGTGAGCAGATTCTTGCGTTTTTGTTGTTGTTGTTGTTGTTTGTGTTTTTTCCTCCTGATAGCTATCGGGGAAGACGGGGAAGTGGCGCAGTGGTTAAGGCGTCTGCCTCCAATGCCAAAGGTGCGAGGTTCGATACCGGGTTCCGACGTTGGATTTTTCTCCTCTGGTGTCACCGTCTGGGCAGTGGGCAGATGTTCACATCTGCACGGGACACAGACGACCCCGGCCCCCACGAGTCCCCTGCTGCCTTGCAGGCCTGGCCGCTTGGCTGCGGAAAGGCTAAGGGAGGAAACCCCTGACATCAAAGCCCCCGTGTCTCCGGGGAAGGCTTTTGAGCCAGAGACTAAGACAAGGACAGTCTGATATAAAACCTACGACCCGAGGACCTCGATGCCACCGTCCCAGCTTGCTAGGCCATTGCAAACGAACCAAGGGTTTAAAGGGTGGGGCCAGTACTGCGCACACTGCACTCCACCAAAAAGCTCCACCGCGCAGGCTTTAGGAAACGCCCACGGACTATGACACTTTCCAAGTCCTGTAGCGATGGGCAAGGGGCAAAACGGCAGGTGAAAGATGTCACTGGAAGCCGCAGTCTCAAACCTGCATGCAGGCGGTTCAGGATATTGGTCGCCTGATGTTGACCTGGGGATGACAACGTCACTCGGCACACCCTGAACGACCAAGCAGCCTTCTCTAGGGACAGCACTGCTTGCTCCACACGGAGAGGGGCCTAGAAAAGGTGGCCTAACCAAAGCTCATCCCCTCGTAACCCCAGTTGGCTAGCCGCGGTCAAAGGGGCATCTTCTCATGCGGTCAGAAAACAAGAAAAAACAATGGATCCACTCTCATGACGACCACGACCGGACTCAACGTAGCATGCTGGAACATCCGAACCATGCTCGACACAGCAGACAGCGGACGCCCTGAACGTCGCTCCGCCCTCATTGCCCATGAATTGCGGAGGTTAAACATCGACATCGCCGCGCTCAGCGAAGTACGCCTCCCGGAGGAAGGCAGCCTCCAAGAACTTGGCGCTGGCTATACCCTCTACTGGTCAGGCAGGCCTGCATCACAAAGACGGCCCCCAGGCGTGGGCTTCATGGTGAAGACCCAAATTGCGACTAAGTTGTAAAACCTACCAACGGGTCACTCCGACCGCATCATGTCCATGCGCCTCCCACTGAGACACCAGCAATACGTCACCCTTCTCAGTGTGTACTCCCCAACCCTCCTGGCAGAGCCTGCAGAAAAAGACAAGTTCTACTCTGACCTGCGCAGCCTCCTGCAGAGCACCTCTGCAGACGACAAAGTCATCATCCTTGGCGACTTCAACGCCAGAGTGGGCCAAGACTCTGAAGCCTGGAAAGGAGTCATCGGCAAGCATGGCGTTGGGAACTGCAATGACAATGGTCGCCTACTGTTGGAGCTCTGTGCAGAGCAGCAACTTGTCATCACCAACACTACTTTCCAGCAAAAAGACAGTCGAAAGACCACCTGGATGCATCCTCGCTCCAAGCACTGGCACCTTATCGACTATGTCCTAGTGCGTCAGAGGGACCGCAGTGACGTCCTCCTCACCAGAGTGATGCCCAGCGCAGAGTGCCACACTGACCACCGCCTTGTTCGCTGCAAACTCAGGCTCCGCCTCAAGCTGAAACCCAAGAAAGCCCCCCCCCCCCCCCCCCCCCCCACCAAGAAAAAGCTTGATGTTGCCAGCCTTCAGCGTGACGACAAGAAAGCTGCCCTTCAGGCCGATTTACAGCGCATGCTCAAAGACACAGTTGATCCAGCAGACTCCTCCCCTGAAACACTCTGGGAACAACTGAAAACTGCTATTGTAAAATCTTCTGTGGAAGTCTTGGGCTTTGCTAGAAAGAGGAACAAAGACTGGTTTGACGAAAACGACGTAGAGATCCAGGAACTTCTAGCAAAAAAAAAAGAGCCGCCCACCAGGCCCACCTAGCCCAGCCTTCCTGCCCTGTGAAGAAGTCTGCCTTCCGCCTCATCTGCAGCAGTCTCCAGCTCAAGCTTAGAGAGCTCCAGAACGAGTGGTGGTCCAGACTCGCACAGAGGACCCAGCTCTGCGCTGACAACGGTGACTACAGGGGCTTCTACGAAGCACTGAAAGCAGTGTATGGCCCTAGGCACCTGGTACAAAGTCCCCTGCGAAACGCTGATGGACAGGCACTCCTCACAGATAATACCTCCATCTTGAACCGCTGGTCGGAATACTTTCAGGACCTCTTCGGCGCTGAGCGCACTGTTCAAGAAACAGTCATCTTCCAAATCCCACACCTTCCACTAAAGGTTGAATTGGACGAACCGCCCACAGCCGAAGAGACCCTCACAGCCATCCACCAGCTCAAGAGTGGCAAAGCAGCAGGCATTGACGGAATCCCGCCAGAGATCTGGAAACATGGAGGCCCAGCACTGCACAACAAGCTCCACGACCTCTTTCTCTGCTGCTGGGAAAAAGGAACACTACCAAAGGACCTCCGTGATGCAGTCATCATCACCCTGTACAAGAACAAAGGAGAGAAGTCCGCCTGCTCAAATTATCGTGGAATTACCCTGCTGTCCATTGCCGGGAAAATTCTCGCAAGGTTGCTCCTGAATCGGCTGGTACCTGCCATCGCTGAAGACCACCTCCCAGAGGGCCAGTGTGGCTTCAGAGCCAACAGGAGTACCACCGACATGGTCTTTGTGCTGAGACAGCTTCAGGAGAAGTGCCGAGAGCAGAACAAAGGGCTGTACGTAACGTTTGTCGACCTAACAAAAGCGTTTGACACTGTGAGCAGGCAAGGTATGTGGCAGATCCTGGAGCGACTAGGCTGTCCCCCAAAGTTCCTCAACATGATCGTCCAGCTCCACGAGGACCAGTAAGGCCAGGTCAGACTAAACAGTGACCTCTCAGAACCATTCCCCATTCGCAACGGCGTTAAGCAGGGCTGCATGCTGGCACCGACCCTCTTCACCATCTTCTTTAGCATGATGTTGAAGCAGGCCACAGTGGACCTCGACGATGACGACGCAGTGTACATCAGGTATCGTCTCGATGGCAGCCTGTTCAACCTCAGACGACTGCAGGCCCACACGAAAACCCTAGACCAACTGATTCGTGAGCTGCTCTTTGCTGATGACGCTGCCCTCGTTGCACACACAGAGAGAGCCTTGCAGCGCATTACGTCCTGCTTCGCAGATGCCGCCCAGCTCTTTGGACTTGAGGTCAGTCTGAAAAAGACAGAGGTCCTTCATCAGCCGGCGCCCAAGGAAGAGCATCGCCCTCCCCACATCACCATCGGCGAGTCCGAACTGAAGTCTGTACACCAGTTTACCTACCTTGGCTGCATCATCACGTCAGACGCCAAGCTGGACAAGGAGCTGGACAACAGGCTGGCAAAAGCGAACAGTGCTTTCGGGCGACTATTCAAGCGGGTGTGGCACAATCAACAGCTGAAAAAAGGCACCAAGATCAGCGTGTACAGAGCTGTCGTCCTCACCACCCTGCTGTACGGTTCCGAGTCCTGGGCCCTCTACCGCAGCCAACTACGACTCCTCGAACGCTTCCACCAGCGCTGCCTGCGTACCATCCTCAGCATTCACTGGAGTGACTATGTCACCAACGTCGAGGTCCTTGAACAGGCGGAAACTGTGAGCATCGAGGCTTTGCTGCTGCGGACACAGCTTCGCTGGGCGGGGCACGTCTCCAGGATGGAGGATCATCGCCTACCCAAGATCACTCTGTTCGGCGAGCTCGCCACTGGACACCGAGACAGAGGGGCACCAAAGAAGAGATACAAAGACGGTCTCAAGACGTCACTTAGTGCCTGCCAAATCGACCACCGCCAGTGGTCTTCGCTTGCTGCGGACCGTGACACGTGGCGCTCCACCATTCACAAGGCAGCCGTCTCCTTTGAGGACTCTCGCAAAGCTAACCTTAAGGACAAGCGGCTCAGAAGAAAAAACAGAGTTGTCGTAACTCAGAATCCTGACCAGACCTTCCCCTGCAGCCACTGCGGTCGAACCTGCCTGTCCCGGATTGGCCTCCGCAGCCACGAAAATGCCTGCAGACGACGTGGGCAAGCCCTATAAAATCTTCGTTCGCGAAGTCAAGCCAAGAGAGAGCTATCAAATCAGTAACTCATTGACTGAAAGAATGAATCAACGTGTCAATGAATGAATGAACGAACGAACAAACGAACGAACGGATGGATGGACGGACAAAAGGACGGACGTATCAATCAATCAATCAAACAATCAATCAATCAATCAATCAATCCAGTGGAAATTTACTATCGAGTACATGTGCCAAATAGCTTACAAAAATATCCAATAAAAACCTGGCACAGTGTTTTTAGAGTTAAAAGGAATTTTGACGGGATCAAATGTATCCTCACTGGCACCTGCCACCGGCTGGTCTTTCTTGCCCTAATCCATCACCCCCCCCCCCTCCTCCCCCTCACCCCCCACCCCACCCCCTACACACACACCTCTGCTTCTGAATCTCTTTCACTCAACAACCCCAGATCTGGGGTTTAAAAAAAAAGAAGTCTGGCTGGCTGTCTGGAGTCTATTTTGTCGCCGTGACTCCTAAAGGAATCACGGCGACCAAAAAAGACACCATACAGCCGACGGTTCTTAAACGAATCCACGTGTGTGGCCACGCCTGGATCGAAACGCTCTTGACACATCCCGCGGAGATTAGTGTTCTTTTGATCGTTTCATCACTTTGATGCTGTATTATAAACTTGCGTGGTTTCTGTAGCCTTGTACGGGTTGGTTCCGGTGGTTCGGAGCTCAGGGCTTTTGGCCAGCCATGCACGGAAATTAAGGATTTGTTCATATTTCTTTGACAGCTTTTGTACGTGCGGTCTGTCAGGCGAGGCGAGTAGGTCGCATAAACTGCTGACATCCAGTCACAGACATAATATGATTTGCTGACATCGTGTAAAAAAAAAAAAAACTGTACACTCCGACCGGATATTAAGATTTTTTTCCTTTACATTTTGCGAAGACTTTTTGAGATGAAGGTTCATGGTCTAAGTGTAGCAAAGAAGAACACAACGAAGAATGAAACATGCTTAAAAAGAAAGTTACAACACAAATATTTTTTCTAAGCGTGTTTCTTTCTTCGTTGGGTCCTTATCGGCATTTGTACACGCTTGGCAGTCACCTTTGTGATCTGAATTAAGTGTAGCAATGACATCGAATAAAGTCAGTGCTGACGTCACATCCTGGCCATAATGATACCGAATGCCATCGCACCAAGTGCGTCACTGCCAATGGCCACCAAGGACACATGAAACGTGGCAAATAGATTCGCCGGATATCCACCCTCCCCGCTTCTGAATAACATAGATGTAGATGAAACCAAGAAGAGGCACAGACACTCGTGAACCCCCGCGAATGCGGGGAATCATGAGGGCCTAATTCTCTTGCTGCTGGGTGGTTTCGCCGTGCCCCAGGTGGACACGAGGTCAATAACGTGGATGTTACATTTTTTAAATTTTTTATTCTACAGTCTTTCTTCTCGATACATTTTTTCGTTTTACACACAGCCGTCATTTGATCATAAATTGACTGTCATCTATCAACTCACAGTTCCACCGACTTTATTGTGTATATTTTTAACGCGTTTAAGTCGCCCCGCATCAATAGCTGCGAAAGTGTCGTATAGCGTTGTCGTTGGCAACGCCATGCGACACTTTCGCAGCTTTAGACGCAGGTCGCATTGAATGAGTGAACCCTTGTCGATTTGAAATTTTTATATTAATTTTGTCGTGGAATACCACAAGCATGGCTGTTAGGTCGCACTTACCGTTATCTGCCTACCGTATTTTAATTTTATTCTTCCGTCCTTTTATTTCTGTTATGTTCATATTCAAAGGTGCAACAATAAGTGTTAGCTCTCATTACCGGCTGCTCTGTACATGATTTCTCACATTAAATCAGAACTGAAGCTCTTAGCGGCTCTAGTTTTTTTGTATTGTACCCCTCCGCGTGATTTCTTCCAATATTTGCATGATTTGAGGGGACACAACTCAAATACAGTTAACCCATTCGCTGCTGAGGAAAGACAATCGAACAGTCTAACTGCGAGAGACACAGATTATCATGGGGATCCATGCCTCTTACTGACACTACTTCAATTTGTATCTACGTTCCTTGGTCGGTGGAGGCTCTTGGGCGTTATGCTAACAAAGACTTCAGAACACAATCTGCGTCCTCTGGCAGTGAACAGTGAGTTAACCCCTTACCTGCCACTAGACGCAGACTGTATTTCTGAAATCTCAGTAAAGCTCAACGCCAACGATCCCTAGGCGTCCGTGGGACATGGGTATAAAGTGGCTTTAGCAAGAGGCATAGATCCTCATGAGCCCCCGCGACTGCGGGGGCTCATGAGGATCTATATCTCTTGCTGGTTTTGGGTGTGTTCGAGTTGTTCTTCGTAGTGATGAGGCTAAAAAGGTGACAGTGGCCTGTTTGCTGTCTGTCGAGCGCTTAGATACACAGTCACGTCAGTCTCTTCAGTTCCAGAATAAGCGATCGCCCATTGAAACGACATCCAGACCGAAACGGTGACTATCAAGCGTCCGAAATGCAGGGAATAACCCAACGAAGAAAGAAACACAGTTACAACACGATTTATTAATATTTCCGGTACATTTTCCAAAAAAAAAATGCAAACAAGAATACACTTTTATCTCATCAGTGCGTGGAGAAAGTGACAACTAAAGGATGTGACCAGAAAGAAAAGTTGAAGACAAAAAAGTGCGTAGTAAGTGAAGTAACATAAAATTACGTCAAATAGAAGTAGCAAAAAGACAAGAAAACAACCCATTGCGAACAGTTCGTCAGTTGTTGGGAAATGAAAACGCAAGAGTAGTGCTTGATTAGCTTGACATCATACCTTTGACTAAAATTAATGCATGACAAAACCGACCAGTCCAGACCAAAGTGGTGACTGCCAAGCACATAAAATGCAAAGAAAATCCCAAGGAAGAATGAAGCACGCCTAAAAGAGCGTTGTAATTGTCTTTTTTTGAATGTGTTTGTATTCGTTGGGATTTTCGATGTTTGAACCTAAGGCAGTGTTTCCATATAGCTACGCCTCAGCGGCGCGGTAAGTGACAGGCGAAAAATCACAGTTCACGTACAGCCGTTCGCGCCCCTACATAAGTTGTTTAGAATTGTTGCGATTCAACTTTGCATGCTGAGAGCCACTCTTTCTTCACTGCAAAATTTTGACTGAATCTCCTTTAACTCATTCTACCCCAACACCGAAATCCCCAAATTTTGCCGTTGCCCCCTGAAGACTGCACTCTAGTGCAGGACATAGATCGACCATGATGGTTCAAGGGTGATGCCAGAATAGCTTGGCGCCCATAGGCGCCAAGCTATTCTGGCATCACCCTTGAACTATCATGGTTGATCATTATCTTGCTGTGGTGTGTCTGGGGTAGAATGAGTTAAATGATGGGTCGACAAAATTTTGTCGTGCTGCTGTCGCCTGTCGCACCGCAATCGAGTCGCTGTCTTGTCGCACATATGGAAACACTCCTTAATTTCTATGTTCTCGATTCGTGTCACTGTTGCCACCGCGTTCGCGTCGTTGTCGCGCCACTATAATTATGGAAACATCCTCTTAGTGTGACGCTTATTTCCTACTTTGTTACTTTAGCCAGTCAATTATTTGTATGTAAACTTGATGAATAAGTGAGGTGCAAACCTTACATACCTTATGTTAGACATACAGTTTCTGACTGGTGTAAGTGGCCATTTGGTCTGTACGACGTACACATTTCTATTGGCATGTTGCTTTTTAACCCATTGTGCCCGAAGTACGAAATACCGGCATTTTGGAGTTATCCTATGAGGGCTGCGTTACAATTCAGAAGACAGATCGATCATAATAGTTCAAGGGTGGTGGTAGAATAGCTTGGCGCTATGATAGGTCACAGGTGGTGGCGGAATAGCTTGGCGCCTATAGGCGCCAACCTATTCTGCCACCACCCTTGAACTGTCATGGTCAGGGCCATATCTCGCTGTGGTGCAGTGTCGCGGGCAGAATGAGTTAAGAAAAATACCGATGCGAACTTTTGCTGAAGCGTCATTGCACAAGATTGTCCCAAAGAAGTATTAAAACATTTCGGCGAAATCACCACTGATTGCTATACGCAACTACACTTTAAAGCATCCAACACGTGTCCCGACAAACCATACCCCTCCTGAATTTTAACCAAACACTGACTGGCTCCCGCAGAAGGGGGTGGGGGTGGGGTGGTGAGGAGGTCTTCACACTTCTACTGTCTGAGAAACACGAGAAGATGCATAGAGTTTCATGAGGGCCTGCAGCTGCAGGGCCTCATGAGAAACTATATGCATCTTGCAGACGAAATGATGGGTGTTTTATATCTACTCTTCCTTCGCCTGATGAGAGCACAAGTATTATAAATAAGGCTACTCACTACTTAAACAGAGACTCAAATTCACTTAAGACCCTTGCAGGTTGCAGGGGTAGATTAGTTATCTGTGTTCAGTGCCATGCAAGAATCGGAGACTGCGGTTTCCGTCGCCCTTGAGGATCGATGCCTAAACTTAAACAGAAACAGTAATCGAACGGCAATCAGGCCAAAGTCGGTCGGAGTGGGCCCGCGCACGACAGTGCGCGGGCCCAATGCGGCCGACTTCGGCCCGACGGCCTTTGCGCACTTGGGACAAAGCTGGCTGAGCGACAGTCACAGACGGGGGTGGGATTTTTCCCTAAACATGTTTTAGCTTCTACAAATAGGGAGGGCAAATTCTGATGCCCCAAGATCTGTGGGTAAACAGCGCTAGGCTGCGGCTCCTGTCATAAAGCAAACGGAATGAGAAGAAATGTCTCTAATTCACTGCAGCCGATGATGCTTACCTGCAAGAGGCGTAGATCCTCATGAGCCCACGCATCTGCGTGGGCTCACGAGAACCTACGTCTCTTGCTGGGAACAGTTGGCATTGTTGTGATCGTCAGACGCGAAGTGTGCGATGATTTTGTGTGCACAGACCTTTCTGGTAAATCATTTTTGGCTACTCAAGAATTTTTCTCATTCAGGTTGGTATACGTGTTGCTCCCCCTCCCCATTTTCTCTCACTGCTAACCCAAACCTCACGCCTTTGCCCTTGAATACTGCCATTGTAAGCCCTTCACTGCCACTGAACGCAAACGTGTGCCTTTTTACAGCAGGCCAGGTTCAAAACCAAATAATCCCTTCAATCGAACGAACACGGATATTAAAATAGGGTCAGCAAGAGTCAAAGAACATCATGAACCCTCGCAAATGCGGGGGCTCATGACTGAAGTTCTTTGCCTCTTGCGGATTGAGTGTTGTTTGCATTTTTCCGTCAGTGAAGGAATTAAACATTTCGTTTCTTTTGTTTCCAAAAGCGAATTTAGGAATGATTATTCACATTTCAGCAGAGCAACTCTGGCGTACAGCACCGCAGGCAGAACTTAGCACAAGAATTATCTGAAATTCACTTTACCTCCCAGTTTGGTTTCGCATGCTTTTAGTCTAGTACGCACGTATTTATAACAATCGTTCTTGTGTCAACATCTGCTAATGCCTAGCACCATCTGGGGTCAAATTTTGTTCAGACCCTCTCTGGTGCCCCGTCTTTGAAATCACATTTTGTGGTGGTGGACAAGAGACGTTAAGCCCTACAAGTTTAACCCCTTCGCTGTCAGAATACAACGAATGATACTCACAAACCAGATAGGTTAGGCGAGCGCTGTTAAAATAGTACACATACCAAGGAGAATTACTCAGCGCTGTACATGCACACGATTATATTACCTGATACATGGACATGCACACGATTATATTCCCTGATACATGGACATGCACACGATTATAATTATTCCCTGATACATAGACATGATTAGATTCCCTGATGTACATGATCGTCTTGTTTTTTACTTGCACGGTTTTCTTTTCTTTCCGTCTACTCTCCATCCACCTGGAACACTCTCCCACTCTCTCTCCGTCAGAAACACTCTCTCTCTCTCTCCTCCTTCCAGTCCGCCCTCAAAACTCACCTCTTTCGGCAACAGTTCTAGCACTATAACATCACCACACTCCCCACCCCAAGCTGACTGTCGTAATGTATTTGTGGTACGTGAGTCATTGTCAAAAGCGTGCGCATGTGTGCGCGAGTTGTGAATGCGCGCTTAGAGTTATTATTATTATAAGATAAGCGCATTATAAATACCGTAATTATTATTATTAATATTATTTTCCTGGGGGCCGCCGACTGGGTGCCTGACAGGAGGAGCTCGGAGATATAACCGTTTGCATGTCCAGCGCGGAGTAATTTCCTTTGGTATGTGTACATAATACTAAAATGCAAGAGGCATAGTCGTCATGAACCCCAGCAATTACGGGGGTTCATGAGAATGACTCTCGCTGAAACCAATGTGTATCCCCATTCCTTTGACGGTGAAGGATCTTTGACGCTGAATTTACGATTTGAAAAACATAGGCTGCGTCCACTGGCATTGAAGTGGTTAACTTTATTCAGCTGCCCAGGATTCTAAATCTACAACAGGAATATGACTAGAAGAAGAGAACAAGTCAGGCAAGGACCAATCGTTAACCCTTTGACTGTCGGTAGCGTGTTTGGTTGAGGTGATTCCTGTCGGAATCACCTCAACCAAACTCGCTGCCGACAGCCAAAAGGTTAGTGCAGCTATCAGAGGAAGGTCCCAGTGAGATGCCTTCTTTATTGTTTCGCATTAGCAACGCTGCCGCTCCATCCTACCCCAATCCAGCCCATCTCCCGCAGCCCCCACTGCTTGTCACCCATCAGTAGCCACTCACATCCCCATATTATTATCAGCTACAGACTTAACCCGGATACGTTCGATCAGTCCGAGGATACAGATTGTCCAGGAAGATAGGAGCGTGTATTCTCAGGAGTCCTACATGTAGCCTGCTGTATACGATCGTGACAGATCCAGCTGGCCAACATCTGTAGCTTTTGAATCTGAATCGTATGAGTTGTTACCTTGATTTTGTGGTTACGCAAGATGCAATACTATAATGCATTCTTGTACCCGAGGGGAAATTTTCGGAAAAGCGGTATAACACGATAAAACAGAGACAAGAATGTAGAAAGATAGATGTTCACGTTATCTACAACCTCCTCGCTCCCACCCCCCACCCCCCCCCCCCCCCACACACACACACACATGCACTTCTTCCCATTCTCTTCCACGCACAAAGTACACGCGCACATGTGCGCGCGCGCACACACACACGCTCACACAGGCATACACGCGCGTGCGCGCACACACACACACACACACACTGACACACACACACACACACACACACACACGCACACACCCCTAAAACCACCAACAATCATAATAATATACGTGATAAAACAATAGACTAAGACTAAACTAAAGAATAAGATGTTCATATTAGAACAATTCAGTTAATTACCCCAGTAGCAAACAGTTTTCGGGCCCACGTCGGCCGCAGTGGGCCCGCGCACAGTCATGCGCGGGCCCACTGCGGCCGTCGTGGGCCCGAGGACCTTTGCTCACTGGGTAGGCCCTATTAAGGTTTAACGCCCATAAGAAGCGTACGATAAACAACACATAAAAACACACTTGGGAATAACGAAGGCAAAGAGTGTGCAGTTTTGACCTATTTCTGATTTCCGGAAATCGTCTATTAGTAGATTTTCGTCCTTGTTGATCTGAAGCGTGTTTCTTTCTTCTTCTTCTTGTTTTTACGGCATGTAACGCGCTTGCAGTCACTCTGCTGTTCTCGAGTTCACTCAGCGGCTAAAGAGCGCCAACTCAGCCAAATGTTCCCAAAGCAGCGCCGGAATAATACGCCAAAACGACCCTACACTATATCGACACGGGGTCACTTTGGCATGCAACACTGCTACGCCAGATCGACGCGCGGTCGTTAACCCTTTAACTGCCAGGACAAGGCGAACGCTACCCATCTGCAAGAGACATAAACCCTCATGAGCCCCCGCAGTCGCGGGGGCTCATGAGGGCTTATGTCTCTTGTTGGTGCTGTGTTCTTCATGCCGCCCTAGTTTTGGTTCTTTTCTCATCTGTGTTTTTCACGCGAATGTCGGTCACTATGTGGTTGTTTTAGACTCACAATTCGTGATCTCTGGCAGCGAGGAGGTTAATCGCCTCTGTGTCGCTTTGGCGCGGTAAACTTTCCAAAATGACCCAAGCTCCATCTGGCGGAAGTGCCATGCTGGCGTGTTGCACCGACACATAGAAGTCACCCTCAGACTGCAATCATGCACTTCGCTTTGGATGAGCATCGAGTATTGTGCGCGCGCATCTCTTGACGCCTCTCCCAGAAGGCCATGGGGCAAATGGCTGTCCCGTAATGGAGGGAGACGGCAAACATGGTGCCTGTTGAGACATGTTCTTGAAGAGTCAAAATTTGTCTTGCTCTTTTCAGCGCCCAGCATATTACATTAAAAGAAAGAGGATAATAAATGTGTGCATGTCTGTGACTTTGGGCCTTATGGCATTATTGCGGCAAGGCTCAAGATCACAGACCCGCACACACTTGTTGCTTCATAGACCCTACAGCTACAAAGTCCTCATTTCACATCTCTTGCCTCAGCAAAAAGGCAAAGAGGTCTAGTAACGTTGCATGGATGCTGGATAAACAGAAAACGAATGTTGATTGCGCCTCAGACCGCTGCATGCAGGCATCTACACTACGCATGTATTGAAATAACAGTAAAAAAATAAAATTAAAAAAAAAATAGTTGATATCTTCATATTCAGAAACTTCCTTTTGCAGGCGTCATCTAATGACTATGCACCAGTTGCAGGAGATGGATCGACCATGATAATTCAAGGGCAATGTCAGATTAGCAGTGGCGCCGACAGGCGCCATGCTAATCTGGCACTACCCTTGAATTATCATGGTCGACCCATCTCCTGCTGTAGGGCGTCAGGGCTGAATGGGTAAAATTATTAAAAACACATTAAAAGTTCGTAAATGGATTTTTCCAGTGACCCTGGAAGATACGTTTTTGTTTGAATCCTGAAAGCGACTGCCTACCTTACTTTATTTAGCCCCGACACTCCACATCAGAAGATGGCTCGACCATGATAATTCAAGGGTAGTGCCAGAATGGCTTGGCGCCTGGTGGCGCCAAGCTAATCTGGCACTATCCTTGATTTATCATGGTTGATCCGCCTGCTACAACTGGTACATAGGCGTTAGGTGACACCTCCAAAATGTGAGAAATGCGGCCTTGGGGTTGAATGGGTTGGTTATCTTACACGGATATCCACTTTTATTCAATGCGTTTTGCAGTGTTGGGGTTGGTAAGGGCTGTTGGAGATGTTAAAACAGAATGTCAAAATAGTTCACAATATTCCCAAAGACAGTCCATGACATTTCAACGATAGTGCCAGATTAGTTTGGCACCTCTCCTTGAGCTGTCATAGTCGATCCATCTCCACGGTTCTGTCCTAAAAATACATTTTTAAAGCAGAGGTTGTAGGCACACAGATCCTTTAACCTTTTGACTGTCGGTAGTGCTTTTGTCGAGCGCTACCGACAGCCAAAGGGTTAGTAAAAGTGTCCTCACTACAGCTTCAGCTCCACGGCAGACCAAAAGGATTTGCACAACGACAATTTGCTTGACAACGTCGCATCATACCTCCCACTCAGCGATTGGCCAGAAAGTTAGCCAATATGTAACTTCCCATAGGTAGTGCATAATATAAAACGGAATGTCAAAATAGTTCACAATATTGAACAAACTCCATTCAGGTTTTTTTTCACTTTATTCACAAAGTAATGTTTAAATAAACGAAAGCTTTGCTTTGACTTGCTATACTCAGGTCAAATTCCCAAAGACCGTATTTTTGTGTTTTTCTGGCCTGATTGGATGTTCGCCGAGGGTCTGGGCTAACTACAGCTGTGAACTCGTACAGTAGCATTTAGAACGCATTTCCAACAATGATTCAAGATTCAGGATTCAAAAACTTTATTGTGTCAGTCTGGCCGACAAATCTTATTTCCTTGGGATCAGTATGCTAAAACAGCGAAAGACACATGCGCGCGTACGACTTCAGCCACATTATCACAATGGTAAAATTAATTATCTCACACACTTCTCAGTATCTCATCCATCTCCTGGCCCTCCCCCTCCCCCCCCCCTCCCCCCCCCCCTCCGCCTCCCGTCGTGCGACAAAAAGCATGAGCATGAAGGGTTTTCAAAAGGTCACAAAACTCCATTCAAGTGAAGTAAATACTGTGTCAACCTCACCTGTTGGTACGACGATTTCGTGCCTTCTCGCGTCGAAACCTCATACGTCTGCACGATGCACAGATCCTCATGAGTTCCTGCAGCCTACAGGGACGGATGAGTTGATTGATTGTACATTGCTTAACGTCCCGACAGCAACAAGGCTTTCTCAGGACGTGCCTGCACTGCTTGTGAAAAAAAAACAACCAACTAAACAGAACATTGAATGTATGTCGCCAGCCGGTCAAACACATTAAATAAACCTAACACATGGGGCCTAAATAAAGCTAAGACCATTTAGCAACACGCATCCAATATCAAGAGCTACAGGCAGTGCAGACAGTAGGGAGAGTTTAAAAAAGGCAAATACAGGTGAATGGACCTCGGGTAGACAGAAACACATGCCCCAGAATAGAGAGAAAACCCCACCCTGTGGGGCTGACCAGGGTGACCCTGGGAACTAAAAAATACCTAACCCCACCCAAGTCCCCCAGGGCAGACCCGGGTGGGGTAGGGACGGATGAGGATTTACCCCTACTGAAATGATGGCCATGATTACTGCCACAAATTTACAATATCATTATGCACAATATATAATACAAATTTTGCAGAATCATACGCCTATCTAATGGGATTAATAAATTCTTTGAATCTTGAATCTTTGAATCTATCAAACTACATGTCAGCCTCCGTAATTTTCCGCGCCTGAGTATATGTACTACGGTATCCGATATAACTCACGCAGGTCTCAGGCTCCCACGCCCTGTGAGCAAAAGATCCTCGGGTCGACGTCAGCCTTAGCTGGCCCGCGCACAGCTGTGCGCGGGCCAGCTAAGGCTGACGTCGACCCGAGGACCTTAATTTTGTTAACTGTGTCCGTGGTTTTTTTTCATTCAGTTTTCTCTTCAGTATTGATTTAATTGTCACGCTTGGTGGCGAGTGTGTGATCAAGTGCCTTATTGAGAAATAGAGCAGACGATACATCTTTAATGTTGTTTTCCCAGCTGAACGAGAACTAAACGTAAATGAGGTACGTTGTGTGGGCTTGACTTTTAAGGTCAATGACTGGCGTGTTCTTAATTAAACCGGACTTCTGACTTACTTTTTATATCTTGTACACACGCGCACCCACCTATCCAACCCTCCCCGCCACCTCTCTCTCTCTCTCTCACTCTTCCCGCCCCCCCCCCCCCCCCCCCCCCCGCCTTCCATTCACACTATGCACATGTACGCACGTATGCATGTTTGCACGCATGTACACACGCACGCACGCACGCACGCACGTACGCACGCACACACACAAATGCACACACAAGGACACATTCACACAAAAACCCAGACCCTCTCCCATCCCATATATAGCTATGAAGCAAATGCAACTGAACATGAAGGAAAACTGTACACAGCATACCGGCACACGGCTACGTACAGAAGCACTGATCACCATGGCAACAAGCAAACACAAAAAAAACAGAGACAGAGAGAGAGAGAAAGAGAGAGAGAGAGAGAGAGAGAGAGAGAGAGAGAGAGAGAGAGAGAGAGAGAGAGAGAGAGAGAGAGAGAGAGAGAGATTTGCCTCCGACTTTGCTTTCAACTTGTGTTCTTTAAAGTTCTATTATGAATACAACGTTGACAATACACATTATTAGTAAGGCTAGACCAGAGGTATTAATGATATCGTACAACCCTTTGGCTGTCGGTAGCGCTTTTTGTCGCGATGATTCCTGCAGGAATCATCGCGACAAAAAGCGCTACCGAAAGCCAAAGAGTGAGAGTGAGAGTCCGAACACCCCTTCCTTCCTCCGCTCCCACTATGTCCTAGATCCACAACAACGTGCACGGAAGCATTTTAACCATAATGGAAATCACTTCCGTGCTCCCTCTCTTCTGTTCTCGGCCCCAATATTTGCCTCCAGGGTCAAAACAATTAACCCCATCAACACCACTATGACAAAGGCTACCTAGCCCGCTCCACCTACACGTGGGATAGATTTTCATCAGCCCTTGCATCCGCAGACCTCGTCAGTCCAGCTCCGGGCTTGCCTTAAATTGAGGATGTTAGTTACCGTACGAGTTAGGTGTATGAATGACTGATCAAGGTGCATAGCCTATTGACATCTCCAAGAGACATAGATTCTTCGCAGGTGCTCATGAGAATCTATGCCTCTTGCTTAAATCGAGGGCGTTGTAACAGGTTTAGCCTGTGACTGAATCCGTGATAAAGGGCAGAGCCTTATGTTTGCCTGATTTTCTGATTAACAACGGCGAAGTCTTTGCAAATAGCACAGCTTTGACCCTAGTTCTGTACGGAGATAATTACCGGTTGTGTTTTCTGTGCTGTCCTTAGCTAGGAACAATATTTAACTCGGCTTAATTGGGTGTGCTTTGAGAGAGAGAGGACAATATTTGACATTCAATTTTCATGTGGTTTCAACATTCATCAGGGTCGCGGGTCGTTCTGAAGCTTTCGCAAAGTGATAAAAGGACATCTAATTTCGAAAATACCCCGTTCAATGTCCAACAAACAGTTCTTATGTCAGTGAGGAAGTTAATCTGCTGCTGTCCTTCAACTATTTTGGTCCAGTGGAGGCCTCGCAGATTTGGGCGAATGTGTCCAAACCTCAACAAGAAACAAGAAAATTTGCGGATTGCTGCATAATCAGTGGACGTTCAAATGAGGTCCTAATAAGGCAATTTGCAGAAAATTCGTGTTCCATGATAGTTCAAGGGTAGTGCCAGATTAGCTTGGCGTCTTTAAAGACGTCATGCAAAGCCGGCACTGCCCTTGAACCATCACAGCCAATTGTTCAATCTGCACATGTTCTTGTGTGCTTGAGTTAAGTATGCGTATTAAGAGAGAAACAATATTTACACGTTTTCATGTCGTTTACGCAAGTGTATCTATGCATTTTTGTTTTATTTTGGAATACACATTTTGTTTGAACTAGTGTATTGGAAGAGAAACAGGATATTTGATGCGATTAATATCAGTGTATTTTGGGAAGAACTCTCTTTAGATTGCATGTATCACACTTTGTTTCTAAAAGAGTATCGACAAAGACACACTAATGACACCATTTTACGCTGTTAAAAAGAGTTACAATTGGCGTGGTGTAAACAGGTCTGTAGCACTGTCATTATGCATTTACTCATGTGATCAATGACAAAAAGTTTTTTGAAGAAATACAGCATTTGATTATTTATTTAATCAAACATTTAATCATGTGTTGCTGTTGTTGTGGTTATATTATTATTATTATCATCTTCATCACATATTAAATTATTATTATTATTATTATTATTATTATTATTATTATTATTATTATTATTATTATTATTATTTCCTAATGTATGTTTACATATGGCAATGAAGTTATATTTTATCGTATTTATTTTATTTTATTAAATACAATATTTGGCATGGTTTAAACAGGCTTCTACCATTTTTGTTACGCAACACATGTTCAACTGATCAATTGATGCTGTAAACCATTATACGCCATTTATTTTTCATCCATAATTCAGGTATCACTGCCAGACTGAGATGATGGATCGACACCGCTAGGTTGAGAGAAGCGCCTGGAAGACTATAATGGCCGATTCACCTCCTGCTGTTAGTTACAGAAGTCAAAGACTTAACACTTCCCCCCTCTTCGTTTTTTTTTTTTTGTTTTGTTTTGTTTTGTTTTGTTTGTTTTGTTTTATTTTGTCTGAAATTACTTCCTTCAGAGGATTTGTCCAAATTACCATGCCCCACGTTGTGAAGGGAAGTCGAATGAATGGATACAGACACTTCTCCCTTTTTTTGTCGTCTAGCTAGCACAGACATGCCAGTAAGCAAACGTCCTCTCGGGCCGAGCGAAGGCTTGCAGTGGGCCCGCGCGCAGCCCAACTGCGGGCCGACGCTCGGCCCGAGTATCTTTTGCTTACTGCTTACTGCAAGCTTGTGTCGTCTGCTAGACAATAGATTCATTGGTTTTTTTTTGCAACCGCTGTAGTGCTGTGCCATCGAATGAATTGAATGCTGATCCTTACTCAGCTTGTTCTGTAGAAGAAACGGACGAAAGGACACCTCCCCCCCCCCACCCTCCCCCGCCCCCCCCCCCTCTCCCCCCCCCCCAAAAAAAAAAGACTTTTCAAACCAGCAGCTTACTCCTGTAACAGATCTAAATTCGCGTGAGCACCTGCGGATGAATGGGCTCATGAGTATCTATGCCCCTTGCCGTGCGAGGAGGGAAACAGAGCTGATAGATCTATACACACCCACACTTGTAGTCCAAGACACAGACGCGGTCAAAAACTAAAAAAGAAAAAAAGATCGGCACCGTCACTGAGCCGACTGCACATGGAAAGGCATAGATTCTGGTGAACTATTGCAGCCGCAGGGACTTGTGAAAAATTATGTCATTTCCTGACAAAGATCAGCTGCATATAAATACCACGTAATAATGCATTTGCATCCTCAAACTGAGATGTGAATCTGGGTTCACCCTATAAAAGGTATCTGTTCACAAAGAACAAGCGAAAGCCCATGATCCCAGTCTTAACAACAGACGTTTTTAGCGGCACAAGCATCGGATGATAATTGCTCAAAACTGAATCAGTGGCTAATTCATTATGTCCTGAGGACGAAACTATCACGAGCGCCAAGCTATTCTGACATCACCGTGGAACTATCATGGTCGATCCATATCCTGTAAAAGGCCTTTATTTCAGTTCACAAAGTTTGCGTCCACTGGTCGTGAAGGCTTTGGAGCACTAATTATGGCTGAACTGTCACTGGTAGCTGCAACGTATTTTCTCGCGTCACAAGTCGTTGGTGAAGTAACTTTGTTTTTTCATGGGTTTTACTTTGGTCTCTGACGGGTTTTTGTTGTTGTTGTTGTTGTTGTTGTTTTGTTGTTGTTGTTGTTGTTTTTGTTTGTTCTTGATGGATGCGAGGATCCGGAACTCCTCCACCTAATACCGAGATCCGCCGCTGCATAACTGATTAACTTGAAGTCGATCTGAGTGTTAGAGTCAGAGACTGTTATGTCTCGAAAAAAACAACCTCTCTCTTTCTCTCCAAAGTGGCATTGCATATAAATTGCCTATGTGTGCAAGACACCTCACACCCACAGGCGGAATGTCACAGTCGGGAGTAAAAAAAATTATATATATATATATAATATATATATATATATATATATATATATATATATATATATATATAATATATATATATATATATATATAATATATATATATATATATATATATATATAAAGAGTTCTACTTCAAACCTTCAAGTTTACCACCACACATCAAGAGAGCCTATATGCGTTTAGCCCCCTGACGGCGGCTCTTACAAAAGCCGCCGTCAAGGGGCTTAACTCGAATAGGCTCCCTCGTCCTGTGTTCCGTATCCTATTCTAAAGCAACCGCCGACCGCAGAGGATCATGAGGATCTATGTCTCTTGTTGAGACAAACGTGTACCGAAGTTCCTTGGGCGCTTGTGGCTTTTGGTCGTTGTATAAACAACGATTTCATGCGCAGAGACATTATGATCTTCTAGAGGACACATGTCCCCAGCATCGTATTAAGCCCTTCATTGTCGAGGAAAAGTAGACAAGACCCAGCTGCAAGAGACATAGATCCTCATGAGCCCCCGCGACAGCGGGGGCTTATGAGGATCTATGTGTCTTGTTGAGACGAACGTGTACCGATGTTCCTTGGGCGGTTGTGGCTTTCGGTCGTTGAATAAACAACGATTTCATGCGCAAGATTTGCGTCCAATGGCAGGGAAGGGGTTAACACTCGCATTTACATCGAAATTTCATGACGCTGTGGAGAACTACTGGCATTCGCATTCGGTCTGGGCTTTTTACCTTAAGGCCATATGACATAAGGTTTAAAATCACATACCAGCACACGCGAGAAGAGCTGCACTAGGCCAGGCTGATCTGTTCATGGCCTGGAGCCTTGTATCGGATATTGGAGGAACAGCAGGGTGGGAGGATAATTTTTTTAGTCACCCTTTGGGGGAATGGGGAAGGGGGACGGGATGAGGAGAGAGACAGGGGGGGGTGGGGCGGGGAGGGAGAGAGAGAGAGAGAGAGAGAGAGAGAGAGAGAGAGAGAGAGAGAGAGAGAGAGAGAGAGAGAGAGAGAGAGAGAGAGAGAGAGAGAGAGAGAGAGAAAGAGAGAGAGGGGGAGAGAGAGGGAGAGAGAGATGATGATGATGAAACTTTATTTTTCAACGGTAAAAAGTTTTGACAGAAAGCAAATCGTCATTTTACAAACTTGCCGTTGCTAACATCTACAGCATAAAAAAGGGAAAACTATAAAAAATATATTTACATACAAAACCCAATAGCATCATTATCTACAGGAAAAAAAATAACACTCATCACACATGCACACACGCACGCACGCGCACGCGAAGCTCACACAAACACCCACACACACAAACAAACACGAGCACACACACATACACACACACACACATACACACACACACATACACACACACACACACACACACACACACACACACACACACATAAAATCCATCTTATGAAATACATGAGGTAAGGAAATATTACAATACCTGAGAAGTACTAAGTTTGACTCATCAGGTAATCAGAAAGTTTTGTTTTAAAACTTCCTGGTGAGGTAATAGTTTTCAAATGTGCAGGGATTGAATTCCAAGCAAACGGACCAGAGAATGACATACTAGTTTTAAAAAGATCGAGAGAGAGAGAGAGAGAGAGAGAGAGAGAGAGAGAGAGAGAGAGAGAGAGAGAGAGAGAGAGAGAGAGAGAGAGAGAGAGAGAGAGAGAGAGAGAGAGAGAGATTGATTGATTGATTGTTTGATGGTACATTGCTCAACGTCCCGACAGCAACAAGACTTTCTCAGGACGTGCCTGCACTGCTTGTGAAAAAAAAATAATAATAAAAAAATTATAAAAATAAACAGAACATTCAATGTATGTCGCCAGCCTGTTCAATACGTTAAAGAAACCTACGACATGGGGCCTAAATAAACCTAAGTCCATTTAGCAACACACATCCAATATCAAGAGCCACAGGCAGCGCAGACAGTAGGGAGAGTTTAAAAAAGGAAAATACAGGTGAATGGACCAACACATGCCCCAGAATAGAGAGGAAACCCCACCCTGTGGGGTTGACCAGGGTGACCCTGGGAACTAAAAAGTGGTTAACCCCGCCCAAGTCCCCCAGAGCAAACTCGGGTGGGGGGGGAGAGAGAGAGAGAGAGAGAGAGAGAGAGAGAGAGAGAGAGAGAGAGAGAGAGAGAGAGAGAGAGAGAGAGAGAGAGAGAGAGAGATGAAATGAAACTTTATTGAAATGAAATGAAATGAAATGAAACTTTATTTCTCAAGGATAATTGATTAGGTACACAGACCTTTTTTCAATCATGTCCTTGCACACGCACTCACACAACACTCTCACGCGCGTGACTAAAACCTAATTAAAAAAAATGGAAAGGCAAAACGTGATCATCAAAAAAAAAAAAAATATATATATATATATATATATATATATATATATATATATATATATATATATATATATATATATATATATATATATATATATATATATATTGCAGTCACACACACACACACACACACACACACACACACACACACACACAAACACACACACAAACACACACACACACAAACACACACTAAGAACCTGATTAAACATGAACGTTAAAAACTTAGTTTGAACAGTAACAGTAACAGTAACAACAAACTCGACAATACAACTCAATCCGCTCGAGTAACGCCGACACAACTACACAACTATGGGCTTAAGTTTCTTTCAGCTGCCGAAATAAGCGGGTACTGAATGTGGACAAAGAGGGAGCCCCAGTAATGTCGATAGGCAACAAATTCCATAGTTTGGCTCCTGAGTAAGACAAACTAGTTTTGAATATATCGAGGCGCGGCCTTGGTATGGATAGATTGTTCCTCGTCGTTTTATATGGCGTATGAGCAGGGCTAAATAAATCTGTTAGATAGCTAGAGTGGTAGATTTTAAACATAAGTACGCCTTTATTGTACATGAGTAACTTACGCAGAGGCAGCATGTCGAGGGCTTTGAGTCGGTCGTCGGTGAGAGAGAGAGAGAGACGATGATGATGATGATGATGAAACGTTTTTATTCAGGATTAAAAAGTTTTAGGCATAGCAATGCCTATCTTCCAAACTGTCCTGCTACTCTACACATACATCAGACGATACAGCAAAAGATAAAACGTATATAAGTAAAAAGACCCATCCCCCACCTCCCACCGTCAGAAAAAAAAGAAAAGAAAGAAATTTTAAAAAATTATATATATATATATATATATATATATATATATATATATATATATATATATATATATATATATATATATATAATATATATATATATATATATATAATATATATATATATATAATATATATATATATATATATATATATATATATATATATATATATATATATATATATGGCGGCGATCTTTGAAGACGCTAATCTTACAAATTGATTTCAGGTGTGGAGGTAAAATATTCCACGCTTTAGTGCCTGAAAAAGACAGGCTGATTTTACAGATGTCTAATCTAATTTTTGGAAGGTGGATCAAACTATTTCGCGTGTTTATCCTATTATTGTCGGAAAATAGAGTTTTAGGGTGGGGCTTTTCCGTGCATGATCTTGTGCAGTAGAACACAGCGATTAAATTCAAACTGTTTATTCAATGTTAGTAACTTGAGAGATTTTAATTTTTCGTCAGACGAAGTAGGACCGGGAAGTATTAATTTAATGCCCCGACGATACAAGGAATTAACTTTTTTCATGTGAACTTTGCTGCATCCGTCCCAGACGGTATAACTGTAGTCACAATGCGTTTTAATATGCGCATGGAAAAAAAGATATCAGTATTAACTATATGTCGTAGTTTTGATAACAGGAACAGATTTTTGGAGATTGTTTTGCATATAGAGTCAGTATGCGGTTCCCAGCTTAATTGGTTGTCCAGGTTAACGCCTAATAAGCGAAGCTAGTTACTTGTTCTACAGGCTGGCTATCGAGATCGAGAGAGAGAGAGAGAGAGAGAGAGAGAGAGAGAGAGAGAGAGAGAGAGAGAGAGAGAGAGAGAGAGAGAGAGAGAGAGAGAGAGAGAGAGAGAGTTAGCGAGGGAAAGACAGACAGACGGATAGAGAGAGACAGACAGATAGAGCTAGAGAGAAAGACACACAGACACAAACAAATAGAGAGACAGACAGATACAGACAGAGACACAGACACTGCAGATAGAGACACAGCCACACACAGAGAGAGAGAGAGAGAGAGAGAGAGAGAGAGAGAGAGAGAGAGAGAGAGAGAGAGAGCGAGAGCGAGAGCGAGAGAGAGAGAGAGAGCTCAAGGGAGATTTTATTTTTCTGCGCTACTTTGTTGTTTTCTGGGGACAAAATACACGGGAGATGCACTTCAAACGCGCACAAGCAAAGGGTGTGAACGTTTGTTGTTTGAATCGGTTCTATGATAACAAAATATGTTTTCGGTTTCACCCTAGAGATCCCATTTTCCATCCTTGTTTTTATTTCAGGGACAAAACAAAAGGACCACACGCAAAATGGCCCACAAACTGAAGTCAACTGAGTCGACCAGAGGGACGGCTTTGCTTTTGAATCCATCTACTCGAAAAATATTTTATTAAAATAATAAATAAATAACAAATCGCCAGGCGGCTCAATTCTCCTTGTTGTTATATCAGAAGTTCGTTATATGCGAAGTAATTTACATAGAAAGAGTGTTGTCGGAACCTCTGAAAAAATGTTGTTTTGTGCGAGCTTTGTAATATCCGACCTTGTTATAAGTGCTACTCAGTTGTAGGTAGGCGTGTAAGAAAGTTTTCAGAAGGATTATACGGTGAGCAAACGGTCCTCGGGCCGACGTCAGCCAAACTGGACCCGCGCACAGCAGTACACCAGGCCAACGTGGGCAGACGCCAGCCTGTGGAACTCTCTTACTGCGCAATGCTCTTCGGAAGAGAACAAGAGTCATCTCACTGGCGTAAGCGAAGAACACTCGGGCCGAAGTCGGCCTATGTTAAGTATGGCCAGTGTGCGCGGACCTCGTTAACCCCTTCACTGACAGTGGCGCAAGTTGTGGTTTTGGAATCGTCAGTAAAAAAAAAATTCCACGTCGGCAAAGATCCCCAGCCGTCAAAGGAATTAAACATGGATGCAAGATGGCTTCAGCAAGAAGAATAGATCCTCATGAGCCCCCGCGACTGCGGGGGCTCATGAGGGTCTATACCTCTTGCAGTTGGGTGATGTTCACATTTTGCTCGGCAGTCAATTGTTTAATGGCCGACGCAGGCAGCCAGGAAACTCGGCTCCCCATGACGTCCTTTGAACACTTTCTTACGCATCTAATGTATGCGTTTTTGTTTGAATTTTTGTGTCCGTCGACCTCGAAAAATTATTTGCTGTTGTCTTCGAAACGAGTATAGTGCCGACTGTACAAGGAATCCTGTCATTGAATAAAATCTTAACAGGAAAAGTGCTGCCACCTCGCGGCCGAGATTTCGCACTGGGGGCGGGGGTCAGGAATCGTGTCAGCGGAGTGAAACCAAGATGCCTAATTTGTTTCTGCATCCATTGTGGTGAGAAATCTTTAGCCCCGTTGCGTGTTCTAGGAGAAACGATTTCTAACAAAAATGAAATCTAGAGATATTTTTGCATCCATCTGACCTGAGCCAAAAACAGTGCCTTTTTATAGCAGGGAGAATTAGGGTCAGCAAGAGGCATAGATCCTCCTGAGGGCCCGCAACTGCGGGGTTTCATGAGGACCTATACCTCATGCAGTAGGGTGGTGTTAAGCTTTTCCTATGCAGCGAACAGGTTAAAATGGGGGACAAGGGTCTTTACGGGGTTTTTTTTTTAATCTATCTGTATGGACTGAAACTGTGTGTCTTGTTGCTTATTTGGGTAAAAAAAATATATATCCGTTGAACCGTTCGTAATGAAACTACTGCAAAAGACAAGTTTATTTTTGTGCCTCTTTCGAGTGGGAGGAAAATACGCCCCACCCCCAACTAATACGCCCCACCCCCAGCCCAACACTGACCCCCACACCCTACCCGTCCAACACCCCCAACCCCACCACCCCCACCCTCACCCCTCCTACCACCACCCCAACCCCACCCCCCACCCCGTCTAAACAATTGAAACCTTCTCGAAGGTTCGTCTTTTACAGTCAGCAGGGTAGTCTCTAAGGATAGCCTTGAAAATGTGCTGGGGCCGTGGTCGGTCGGGAGGGGGCGGAGGGTGTGGGCTGATGTGAAAGTGCCTGTACCAATGGGAGAAAATTAGCCCGCAATATAAACACGTCACACGTGGAAATGTGGAGGAAAAGCACGCGTGATTACACCCCATCGGGAATCGAATCAACGACCTTGAAATCCAGACTTGGAAGATGCCGGACTGCCAAGCGCGTGAATCGCACAGAAGATTCCAACAAAGAAGGAAACACGCTTAGAAAGGAGAGGTACAAAACAATTTATTAACCCTTTGGCTGTCGGTAGCGGTTTATGCCGCGATGATTCCGACAGGAATCATCGCGGCAAAAACCGCTACCGACAGCCAAAGAGTTAAATTTTCAATGTAGCCCTTTTTAAAAATAAACGTACAGACAGATATGAACTAAATTTTTACTTATTATCTTCTTTCAGTGAGGTAAAAAAAAAAAAAAACTCTTTCTTTGCACTGTTTACAAGCTTGGCAATCACTTTTGGGACTGGCTTCTAAACGTCATTAGTACTGCCCCTTCAGCATGAGAAGATTTCAGCAAAACGGAGTCAACAGACTAAACCGATATATGAAACAAGAATGTGCAGTTCCATGCTAACCTCGGCGTTACTAGCCCTCGTTAGCCAGTTATTGGCTACTGACGGCTAATACGTGGTTTTTGTTCATTCATGTCTTAACTCATTCGCGGCTAGCCGCATCCGGATGCGCGGCTCACGCCGCGCATCCGGATGTGCTTTGCCGCGAATGAGTTAAGGGACCTACTCAAAGCAGGGAAGGGTTAACAGACTGCAGCATCGCCTCTACACATGTTTTTAGCAACCTTACAATAATACTGGACAAAAGGGCTCATTTAAATTTTGAAGTTTGAATGTAGTAAACTCAAAGACTTTTATGCTCTTTTCGCCGTGTTATCATCGGTGATGCAGTGAGGCTTGAACAGGGTATGTATTTCAACGTTTAAGTAGGTCATATCCATGATTTCCCGCTGGGTTTGAAGAAAACTAAGTTTTAAGATAAATTAGGACCACGCTTAGTGAACACTTTTTGTTATAATAATAATAAGGAAGATTTATAAGGCGCCAATACATGGTAAGATGCTCTAGGCGCCGAGTGTTCGGAGTGTTGTTCTGAAATGTCTTGTGTTCAACAGTTTACACAAGGAACACTTAGCTCAATTGGACTATCCGGGTGCCTACTCACATGGATTGTGAATACAGGGTATAAAATCTGAGCTGAGGTAAGACAAGTCAACATTGATAACCACGTGTATCGGCAAATGTTAACAATCAACGCCTGCCGTGCAGCACATCGTTTGAACGTCCCACGGCACTAACAATGATAAGGGAACGTACGGTACGTTCTAAGCAGTATACTACCAATATAGTGTGCTGGATTTGATCATGCTACTAAAATAAATGCTTGCTTAACTCATTCGAGACGTGCCGCCTACGGATACGCGGCGAACCGCCGCGTATCCGTAGGCGGCACGTCTCGACTGAGTTAATCTTCGGTACTTTTTCTTCCTCCCTAAATAAACACATTATTAAAAAAAAAACTGTCCACTTTTTCTGCATTACCGTATGTCACATTCCTGAGCGTTTCCTAGACAGAGCACGCTTAGCAATGGTTGTCGTCTGCACTATAAATCGATCAACATTAACCCCTTCACTGCCGAGGAAAAGCGAACGCGACCCATCTGCAAGAGACATATGCCTCTTGCCTCTTGCTGAGACCAATGTGCATCCATGTTTCTAGAACCGTTGTGGCTTTTGGTCGTTGAAGGAACAAAGGTTTTAGGAATAAAATGTGTGTCCAGAAGTAGGAAAAGAATTAACTGGCATTAAATTAAATACGTGCTGGTCTGTGATTTCGGACTTTGCAGGCAGTAGCCGTAAGGTCGATTCCCAGGTCAGTACATGTATTTCGTTCCTCAAGGATTTTGTACTTTTAACAGCATTCCATATTTTGGGTTGTGTAGCATTGCATTAAACTAGATCTCTTCCTATTGTACGCCTAAAAGCCCAAGAACCTTCAAAAAATAGAAACAAGAAGTAAATGAAACCATCAAGAAGAACAGATACTCATGAGCACAAAACAAGATGCATTGATCCTCATGAGCCCCCGCAGGTGCGGGGGCTCATGAGGATCAATGCTTATTGCAGACGGACTGCTCTGAGTGCAAAAACTGAAGGGAGTACCCAGAAACAATTTGTTCTTAATGTCAAACGTGCCTACCACGACATGTATGTGATAACGTATTAGAAAATTATACCGGTATGCGTGCTGTCCCTTGGAGACAAGGACTCTCCTGAAATGGAGACATGATTGTTGGAAGCCCTCACGTTTTAGCTGTACGAGTGCATGCACTATCTCTCTGAACATATTCTCTTGTGAAAATATGTTTTAAAGCATGCTCTCTCTCTCTCTCTCTCTCTCTCTCTCTCTCTCTCTCTCTCTCTCTCTCTCTCTCTCTCTCTCTCTCTCTCTCTCTCTCTCTCTCTCTCTCTCTCTCTCTCTCTCTCTCTCTCTCTCTCTCTCTCTCTCTCTCTCTCTCTCTCTCTCTCTCTCTCTCTCTCTCGAAATCAATGATGCTATGCAACTCCGAGATGATTATAAAAAGAGCAAAAATTGTGTAGCTTACCGAAAACAAAGAAACCTTATAAAATATTTTAGTTAGAAATGCTCAGAGGTCTCACTTTCACCATCTCATGAATGGCAAAAAAATATCGTTTCTGTTTGGCGTGCAATAAACGCCTTTTCGAGGTCCAGAAATACCGCACAGTGCACTAAAATATTAGCTGATACGTTTAATCAGCATTTTCTCTCTACCGCCACTACACTGCTTCAGAATCTTACGTCTCCCGGTCAACCGTCTGATGTTTCAGAAAAGCTAAAAAGGTTTTGTGCTGAAAGATTAACACCTAACACGTCTTGCAACATTCCGCTCTTAACAGTTTATGAATGGGAAAATCCATTTCTTCATTAAAGAGTAAACGTACATCTGGCCATGATAGAATTAGCAGCACAGTTCTTAAAATGACTCTTCCATACGTCGTCGAGTCGCTAACATAATCTACAACCTTTGCATACAACATGGACAATTTCCGTCTGGTCTGAAAACGGCAACGGTAATCCCGCTACCTAAAACAAATGACCCCAACCATTTCAGACCCATTTCTCTATTGTCAACTCTGTCAAAACCGATTGAAAGACATATCCATACACATTTACAACATTTCTTAGATAAATACAAACTCGTTCATCTACTACAGTCTGGTTTTTGTAGGGGGCATTCTCGTCACACAGTTTTGGTTCACCTGGTTGACAGATAGTTAACTGAATGAATGAATAATGGGCAAATGAATGGAGCGGTATTTTTGGACCTTTCAAAAGCTTTTGATCTTGTCAACCATTATCTTTTAATTAAAAAGCTTGCTGCCTATCAGCTGAGTGATGGCACCCTTGCCTTCATTACATCATATCTAAACGAGCGCGTACGTCTGTGTGAATGGTACAAACTCACGTGAGGGGGTGATAGAGCACGGAGTACCACAAGGATCCGTCCTCGGTCCATTATTATTTTCAATTTTTATAAACGACCTTCCCTTACATATATCCGAACCCCGTGTAATCTGTAGTCTCTTCGCTGATGATGGAACTCTTGAGGTGTCATCGTCAGATGCATCCTGTATAAACCAGTCCCTACAAAGCGGCCTGAATGATGTTTCCACATGGTGTCAAAACAATTATATGATT
>BTPG01000002.1:201789737-201794737 GCA_036245525.1 Semisulcospira habei | reverse complement strand
TGAGCAGCTGACTCCGACAAATTATCTCCCTCTCGCGAGTGCCTTCCCCTAGAAATGTATCCCAATCACGCATTGGTATCATAGTCATGCTGTCGAACATCTAATTTCATGCACTATGATTGCCATTTCTGCAGCGCACAAACAACTCTCTGCCAATAAAATGTATATCCATCACCATGTCTGAAACATCAGCTACACCTACTGTAGCTACCCGTAATGTTTTCCAGCTACAGGATACTCGCGATGAACTACAAAAGGTTCTGCATTGTTCTCTCGAGGAATTATACGTATGGCGACGTGTCCTTTTGAGACGCTACTGTAAACCCGCGTCACACCAGTCATGTCTACAGATTGAACACCGTGATGACACTGAAGCCCCTGTACAGGTCAACTGCACCGAGCCCCTTCTTGGCCCATCAATACCACCTGCTCACCTGTCCAAGACGATGATCAGACTAATCACAGATGATGATAAACTTATTACATACAGTCTTTACTTTAAGCACGTTGAAAACACCGGAACCCTGCTAGCCCAAGGTGTTCTCTGCCCCCTGGTTGGAGAGGATGAAATCGATAGTCTAGGACCGCTAGTAGCGTCAATCTTGGATGTGGACTGCCCAACCGCTGCCCTGGAGAAGGCGTATGCACGTCAGCTGGCCTCCATCCAGATGCCTGCGGTATTTTCAGACTTCGCTCCCACACCTGGAATTCTGAAAGAAACTTGCTTTGACACATCTACCAAAGCCGAGTGGTCTGACATCGACGAGGAGACACTGCTGAAATGCTGCCATTCTCCAGTCGCAAAGGGCAAGCATGAGTTGACTTGTCTGAACCGGAGTGGTCAGACATAGATGAAGAGGAACTCCTCAATTGCTGCTCCACGCCACCAAGATCCAGTATCAAACGCATTTGCAGCTCCGCGCGCCGCTATCGTCGCCTACCCACCGTCTTCAACACGCCCCACTTGTTTACAAAGATTGCACAGGTAGGGGAGGAAATCAATGCATTGACACATACATTTGAAGCTGCATCAAAAGCGCTCGAGGCCAGATTCACTGATCTTGGGAAGGAGGGTGTTGCTGCAGTTAAAGCTGTAGAATCCCGAACTGTCTTCCGGGATAACGAAAACAACGCCCTACTAGGTCAGCTTGACGCTGCAGTAAAAGCGTTCGAGTCCCGAGTGGCTGACCTGGAAAGGGAGAAGGTCGCGCTAGCCAGTCAGCTTGGCGCCACTCTGAAAGCTCTCGAGTCCCGGGTCGCTGATCTGGAAAAAGAGAACATCACCCTGGCTAGTCAGCTTGTCGCTGCTAATAAGGACATCACAGCACTGCAAGCACCGCAACAATCTGTGGCTTCATCGGGCGTCCAGGTCACTGATTTCATGCCGTCAGGAGCCTGCAAGTCCTCACTGTCCACTGAGAAGCCTACAACGTGTGAAGTGGCTGTCACTGCCACTGTCTCCACAGGTAATAGCTTTTCTGTCCTAGCTGACAACAGTGAAGACTCAAACCCTATTGTTCCCAAGAGCGGGGACTGCACTGGCAGGATGAAATCGGCTATACCGGGAAAAGGTGCAGTCCCCGTCAGCAATGATCGGCCAGCTACGTCCTCTACACATAATGACTTCCTCTCATCATGCGAACAGCTTATCCAGCAGCCTATCATGGGCGAGGTTACCTTCCTCTTTGTTGGAGACTCCGTGCTCCGTCCAGTTGATGTCTACAGGATGGTGCCGGCAGGCAGTAGAGTCCAAAAATGTGCAGTCCCTGGTCTACAAATTGCCGACATTGAGAAGTGGGTAACTACCCAGCCAGGCCCACATCACCACGTGCAGCATCTCACCATCCATGTTGGGGTTAACGACTGCACTGACAAGTCAGCTGTGGAGGAACGCAGGTGGTCCCATCTCCTTCAGACATGTAAAAAAGCCTTTCCCGCTGCCAGACTACGCATGTCTTCCATTGTACCTGCGAAAGGTGCACACCCAAAAAAGCCAGCAACCATGACATCAAATGTGAACTTGAGTACAGCTTGCAAGAAACTTGGCGTTGAGTTCATAGACCATAGCAGCATCTTTCTCACTGCTAATCAAGCACCGCGTCAAGCTCTCTACCGAGACTCACTACACCCCAGCCCCCGTGGCACAAGGTACTTGGCACTCAACGTAGCTGCTGTATTCGCGTCTCCATCCAGTGACAACCCCCACACCGGAAATCGCTCACACAGGGTTACAGCGGGCAGAGAATCAGAGCACACGCCCGCTCGAAACAATTACCGTCGACAACACAGCTTTAACTCCTGGGGGCACACTCCACACTCTCAGCAGTCTCTGCAGTCAGAGACTTCTCAGCGGTCTAAAGAGCTCTGCCAGACACGTCTATACAGTGCAGTGGTTGCTGGAGCGCTCTCTCCCCAGCATACGTCTACTGGGGCTCAGAGTATAACAGATGCACACATGTTGACACCCCCACACTATGACCCTGCTACTAAATCACCTTCTGCAGGTCAGCCATTCTACCTGCCTCGCACTCATCACATGGCGTCACACCCCTTCTATAGCAACAACTCTGAGATGGGTATGTCTGCCCAGCATGTCTACCGGCCTACACCACCACAGATGGTACGACCCACACCCACACACGTTCAGCCCAGCGTCAACCCCTTGGAGATGGGGCAGCCTGTCTACTCACCTGACTTCATGGCCCCTTCAGCTCCATCTGCACAACCCTTTGACCCCCTGCGGCTTGTTGCAGAACTCCTAAAACCCTACATTATGAGCTGAGTTTGCAGTACGATACACGGCGGCATGCCCCACTCTATGCTCATAACCTTCATACACCTCATATCTCTGTGTGAGAAAGATGATGGGCATAGACTTGGGTATGGCCTTCTTGTTTTATTTTGGTAGTCTCAGTCACAGTGTTGTCACTGGCTTACTCCATTTTATGCCCCACGCTTTAGCCCAACTGGAAATCTACATGTCTAGACACTCACCGTCCAATACATGTTGGAAGGCGCAGGGCATAGAATAGAGTATGACCCTGTAGTTCTAACAATATATTCCGATGTGATGCTGATTCAAGATCTTCATCGACCGTTGATTGTGAGCTGCGTCTGAGAGAGAAAATGAAATATTGCTTTACTAGCATATGTTGCTTGCCACTTTACTAATGATGCATATCTGAGACTTTTCACTTGTCGAAGGTGTTAAGCATATAAACTGAATATGACCTCTGTCTGCGTTTGAAATGATATTCTCGGCAGGATCCTTTCAGCATTTCAGTAGCATACTTTATTTTATGCCCATCGCTTTTTTTCCCGTTACTGTATTGTCTTGACGTGCACTCTTACACATTATACGAGGAAGGCGGTGAGCATAGAATAGACTATGACTCTCTATTTTAATTCTTTGGTGATATTCACTACATCATAATCACTAGAATGTTTCATTGTCTGCCTGTGCTTGTTGGGTTCAGTTCGCGGCGGCGCTTTGAGCCGATTTTCAATTGGGATAAAGCGCCTATTTAATGCGCTTATTATTATTATTATTATTTATCTAATATGTCAGGCTATGCGAGGCACTCATACTCAATACAATAGAAATGTGACGGGCATAGACTGAGTGTCTTATGATTCCTTCAGTATTATATGCCGATATATTACTAGATGAAAATAGTAATTCATGGATAGCATGTCTTACTGTATTTTGATTACTATTATCTATTTAATATCTTAAATGTGTGCTGTGATGGCATCATCTTGACATATCGTGCGAGTGTTGACACTTTCATCACAAGCATATTTGTATCTGCTTGTGCTTTTCTTGGGATTTGTCCGGACATAAGAAATTGCTAGACGCTTCTGCGATTTAAATAATAATAATTTTAGGGTATCTTGTAAGGCAGCATTGAGTTATAGGAACATTGAACTCTCATTTGTGACACGTATCTTGTTTGGAAATTTTATTGCGTGTCATTACTTATTGCATACATTAGATCGTTCGTGTTAAACCTGTTATCGGGTATTTAGCTTCGGTTATTTAACTTTACTTTCTCATTCTCTTGTTATTTCACAAGTGCAACCAGTTTCTTTTTTCTCCCATTATCCTGTAGTCAGAAAGACAGATGTCACCAAATACCAACAACCCAGATCGTCTCTTGAACATTGGCCACCTTAATGTGTATCATCTCTGCCGCAAAATACCTGACATCACTATTCTCTTAAATCAGCCATCACAATTTCATATCTTTGGCTTCACTGAATCCCGCCTGACAGACAATATCAGTGATCAGGCAATCTCCATACCTAATTTTGCTATTCTACGTCGTGAGGCCACTGTTCTAGGCCAAACTGGCATAGTAATATACATACATGACTCTATAATTCAATATGTGACTAGAAGACTTGACCTAGAATCAAAGCAAATTGAATGCATGTGGTTGGAAATAAAAACATCGAAGTCATCACCCGTTCTTGTAGGGTTTATTTATAGAAATCCAGCGGCCACAGTGGCATGGCTTGATGACTTTGAATCAATGATTGACACAGTACAGAAATGCAGGGGTGATATACATATCCTAGGTGATTTTAATGTTGATTTGTTAAAAGACTGTTACTCTTCATGGAATTCAATGATCTCTTTTCTTGGTTTAACACAAGTTATTCAGTCACCCACACGAGTTACTACATCTTCTGCGACAATGATAGACCATATCTATACTACAAATGTAAATGCTGTTAATAATGTCCATGTTCTCAATTTTTCTATCAGTGATCACTTCCCAGTATCTTTCTCGCTGTCTGCCAAATTAGCTAAGAAATCTTGCACAGGGCATACTACTATTATTTACAGGTCTTTCAAAAAAAATTAACCAGAATGCCTTTCTCTATGACTTATCCAATACCCCATTTAATGATGTGTTAAATTACAATGACCCAAATGAAGCCCTCATCCGCTGGTATGAACTGTTCCTCGGTGTTCTAGATAAACATGCCCCAGT